>UNPR01000388.1:0-18840 GCA_900536425.1 Hymenoscyphus linearis | reverse complement strand
GTCGCCTAGTGGAATAAACTTCAACAATATACAAGGCAACCCTATAGATCCGAACATAGCGTAGAAAGGCTTTTACCCTGGGAAGTAGGGAGGGGATATTGCTCTAACCTATATGTGGCGTTCGCTTCATCTGCTCGGTTAGGTTCGGAGAGTTTCGAGCTCCTTGTGGAGATGTTCCCTGGAATGGTTGTCCATTGGCTCCCATCGTTGGACCACTAGGAGCACCATCACCCCGTGGCATCGACATATTGTCTTGCTGGTTATAAACTACCTTTAATTTACAAAACACGTATGAGTCGACAAGGCTCACTTCGGTCAGAGAGATTGATGTTTATCTCAGTCACGTATGAGTCGTGATCATGACGAAAATGCATAAAGATACATGTCAGAGAAATTACTTTTTCCGGTAGATCGTAAAGTCTCGCCTCTCGCGTCGCGTAGTCACTTCGTTACGTCAATCCTACTCTTGAAGATGGAGGGAAAAAAAATTATTTTGTAGTGAATACTACTTGACAGACAAGTCTGTGCGCAATTCTTAATGGAGATCTAAACAGTGTTATCACAAGTCTTACAACGAGGGGAGACGTACTTAGCCTTAACAAATAAATCCCGAAAATTCTGTTTTAAGTCCAGATGACTGAGCGTAGATTATTTATCGTAAACGATAAATAGGTGTCAAGGGCTGATCTTGCCACACCGTTACCAGTGAGACAGGGGCCCCCTCTACATGCCTGTTAGGGCGACAGTCAAACGTCTTAAACATGGCTATGTACTCGGGTAGATTTCGTGTGAGGGCCGACTGGTCACCGTACACTGGTGAGTAATTAAAAGATATCAATTTCCACTTGCCCTATGGGAACACGATGGTCAGTATCAAACTGACCACCGTACCTACCGGGTTGACACACATAAATCTATCGAGAGTACCCAGGAAGTAAGCCCCATTTGCTTTCATACTCCAAAACTAACTCTTGTCTTTCCTTGAACCATGTGTGTCTTTGTTTACTGTTCCAGTTGATGGGAAGAAACACATCAAATTCCCGAATATCCTCGCCATCAGGCGCTCCATTCAAGCAAGCGTAAACCATTCGATGGTGCAACTCAAACAATAACTCCACTTCCCGACTGTTCTGCTTTGCCAAAGATCGTAGTTCTCCATTCGTGAGATATTTGTAGTCTTCTAACTTTTCGTGATTCGGTTGGATATTGAGGTAGCGTGGTAGAAATGGCGATAGGAAGATGTTGCAGAGCGTAGTTCCGCACTTCTCATGTGACTGAGCAAGCACGAAGCCTTCAAGTTCTAGTGCCAGGCATGGGGTGGCTTGGGGTCGGGCTTTCGAAAAAAGGAAGTCATATGGTAGGTATTGTTGTAAAACTTTGGGTTTCTTGTCGAGGCTTTTGTTGCTGGAAAACGAGAGAAGCTTCGTGTGCGAGATCCTAGATAAAGCAGAACAGTTCCACAAAATGCCACTGAATAGCATACAATAACCAAAACTAAAATGAGGTTCGCTGAGGTGAATAATTCGTGGGATACGTGGTGCGAATCACCAGGGTGGTTGAATTGTACCACTTCTGGTTGATAATATTCGTGTATTAATCATACAACTAAAGAAGGAGTTCTAATTGGATTCCGAAAACAGACCAATGGCGCCCGTTGAGAAGGGTTTAGAGTTACGAAAATGGTCTGCTTTTGACGGTAAACTCTTTTTCTTGTCTTGTCTCTGCTTACAATCAACCTTCTATAAACTCTACCCATTCGTTGCAAATTAGCTGATTAGGTTATGGCTGTCTTTTTACCAGTTTTTTCCTAAACTTTCCAGTTTCTTTGATAGTTGGTTCTGGAACTTCTGACTCTTTACTTGAGCAATCTGAGTCACCACAACCTCCATCCCTGACCCGACTCTGTTCCAAGCCTGTACCAACCTAAGCCACCATCCGCAACTCTCGTCCTCACATAGCCCAAGCAAAACTCACCATTCACCTCAAGCAGCTGCTTGCCTTCCTCCAACCCACCACAAAGTCAACCACCCACTAACCTCTCCCCCACAACCCACCCCCAACCCCTCCAAAAAAAAAAAAAAAAAAAAAAAAAACCAAAACCTGCAAAAAAACCTCCGGCCAGGTTCAAATACCAGACGAACTGAGTTTTTGATTTTTTTCTCCAGTGCCGGGCCCCTACCCTCGATATTACTTGTCTCGAAACAGTTTGAGTATTTATTAGACACCCTCCTGACTGGGCCAGGCGCCAGAATCCCAGTTTTGATGTTGAGTGCTGTCTTATTCTAAAATATGTAGGATTGTCGCTTAATTTGTGGGGGGGATCGGGGATTCTACGGGTAATTATTGGCATGTTTTGTAAAGAGGTATCCGTGTTGACTTCTTCGCTTCCTTCTCGTCATTCACATCGCTACTATTCTCAAACATCCACTCATTTTAATATGTTAGACGTATACCACCAGATTTCGGACCATCTTGATCTTGATATCCTACAGCCATCCCATAGTCACTTCCTTGTCTCTGTCTTGCTCTTCGGTTTGGTCTCATTTCCTCGGCCGGCAAATTGAATTCAGACATAGGATCATCGATTGTTCATCTCGCGAATAGAGATGGGGTATTGGGGGTTTGCTGACCAGACAGGATCTGCATGTGCCATTAAATGATTTGGATTACGATTCTAGTGTAGGTAATTTTGAACCACACAAACTCACATTCAAAAAGTTAAACACCAATTCCAAAATAAATTGGTCTATTACTTAAATAAATCAACTTTCTACAAAAGCTCAAGGATCACCAGGGAGGGCAATAATGGTAACATCACGTGACTATGACATTTTGAAAAATCTCGGCCCGGCGTTGGGGAACCCATTGTCTTGAATTTATCTCATCCTACCTGGAGTACCGGTACTAGTTTCGTACAGTACGTACAATAATACACCTCAACTTCCGCAAATTTCAAAGCCATTCGTCCTTAAGATCAGGAAAAGGGCCAGCATGCTATCACGCAATGCTTCGCTCTCAATACCCGCGACACGCGATTCAGCGCGTTAATCTAGCCCTTCATCCTGGCAAGCGACCATTCTCGTTCAAGCGGAGGACCAGGCCTCTATACCCACCTCAAGGAACTCTACCATCAGTCCGAGTTCTGGGTCCAACACTCTGGTGTTTTGGTGTTGCGGGTATCATCTATATGGGCTGTGCAACATATGAGAGCTATCAAGAGATCCAGGACAGGAAACGAATCCCGCTCGCGGACAAATGGACCAACCTCCTACCATATAGCAGTAGTACCCCAAAATCCAAGGCTCTCGATAATTTCACCAGCGCAGAAAAAGCCATGACTGCAATCGGTGCTTTAAACATTGGTATCTTCGGTCTCCAGCACCTCGGTCCTGGGGCATTCTCTGCATTTGCACACATGCCTACTGAGAACCGCAATTTCACTATGCTCACTTCGATGTTTGGACACTCAGGGATTATGCACCTGGGTCTCAACATGTATGGTCTGCTCAACTTTGGGCCCCCTGTAGCTGAAGGTCCAACTTTCATGTCCAGTGGCAGTCACCTGACCGCCTTCTACCTTTCTGCTGGCCTATTTGCGAGTTTGGCCCAGCATTTAAAGGCTGCGGTGCCGAGGAACGTTGATAGGATTATTCCTGCGTTAGGTGCGAGCGGTGGCATCATGGCTCTTCTTGGCATATGGGGTATGAACAATCCAGAGAAAGGCATAGGAATCATATTCGTGCCGGGAAGTCTGCCGGCCCAGGACGCTTTAATGTGTTTGGTTGCTTTTGAGACCTGGGGGACTGTGTTTGGGTACTCGTTCATTAAATTCGGCCATGCGGCTCATCTTACTGGACTCCTTGCCGGTATGGCTTATGTTCATTTTGATGGAAGGAAGAGGCTGTGGCAGCCTACGAAGCGTCTTGCCTTAAATTCAATGAAGAAGTTGAACATAGTCTAGGAACAGTTGTTTGGGTGACTGGTTATGTGTACGAGTATATAAATAAGCATGGTGTTTTCGAGTTAGATATTTGAAATCCACGTTGCGTGCACGTTTGGCCTCTACCTTTGCGGGAACGCAGGGATATCCATCGCCTCTGCGTTCACGACCGCCTTGTAAATGATCTGTCAAGGGATAAGGTTAAGCGACTTTCGTGGTTTATGTTTTGTACAAGTTAACCCGAGGGAACCTATATTCCATAGGAGACATATCTTCTTAGAAATCTCTTCTCCCCATTAATCAATTCAGCCAATAAGTTACAATTGCCCACGTACTTGTACTAGGACCCACAACCTTACCCCCATCTCGAAAATAAATAACACCATCCCGTTGCTTCGCTTAGGCCGAGCAGCAGTGCGCCTCGTTAGATTATTGCTCTTGGAACTAACAACTGATGAAACATCTGGATTATCTCAGAGGTCACGTTCGTACAGTATCATTTGCGAAGCCGCGCTGCTTTTGAGCGCGTTGTCATCCCATGAGTCGATCCTACCGAATGTTTCCGCTTCCGGGAGCACATTGCCTTGGCCTTTGCTTTTGAAGCAGAAGATAATGGGGGTTGAGCCTTAGGAAGCGAGCGGCACGTCCTCCTGTTCGATGATGCTCGAGTGTTCCGCAGATGAGATGAAAGAAGAATAGAAGAACTCGAAGGAGATTTGTCTTTTGATAGTCCTTTCTCGTTGCGAAAAAGAACAGAATCTTGTCCTATGATGAGATCGTTAGCCTGGCATTTGAGTTCCCTTTGTATATATATAATGCACACCTTTCTTTGCAGTGGCTTTGGGTCCGAGGTGTCTCTGGGTTGAATTCTCTCCTCGTAGTCTTCTAACATTAGCCACCGCAAGTTCCTGGGCTAAAGGTGGTATCCCAACATCCCCATAAGCGTCTACAACTTCGGCGTCGGCCTCTTGGAGCTTCAGGAAGGCCTTTTTTACACGTTCCACCCTAGCTTCAGACGTTACAGGTTCTGGGGTCGGAGACGATGACCTGTCAGAGTCTATGTATTCATCATAGGCACCAGCGTCTATAAATTCGTCGTAGGCCTCTCGGAAATGATCTGGCGTTGGGGAGCTTACGTTTTCATACTCCATCCCAACGCGCTTGTATCGATTAAAGCGGATATACATTCTATGTTGCTTTCTAGCTTCATCCATATCAAGTTCTGGAGATGAAGATGGTGGCCTGTCACTCTCAACAGAATCTACATATTCATCGTAGGCCTTTCGGAAACCTTCTGGTGTTGGCAATCTTGCCTGTTTCCACAGCATCCCAAAGCGCGCATATCGACAAAAGCGGGCATAACCCTCTTCTTCATTTCTATCGTCAGCCATCATACACTCCAGGGATGAAGAAGATTGTGTCTTGTCATTCTTAAAGGCGTCTACGAACGAGTCGTAGGCTGTTCGAAAATTGACTGGTGTTCGCGATCTTGCCTCTTCCCGCCGCATCCCCAGGGGCTCGTATCGTAGAAAGCGGCCATATTCCCTATTTTGCTTTAGGCGCATCTGATTCTCTACAAGCAGTGTAAATACCCAGGGGGGGGCATGCCGAATATCTGGATCCTCGACAGATGGTGGAGGAGAGACAGGAGGAGTGTTAGCCGACGAGGACGGGGTACAAGACGTCTGGTTAAGGTGGTGCGGCAAAGGTGATATTGTGGAGCTTGGCGAAGAAGTCATCGTGTGTGAGATGCAGATGTGGTTTGCGAATGGCTGGTGCTGTAGGTATGAGGTCAGGTCGTGGTCCTGATGATGGGAATGGGTTGACGGTGCACCAGGCTCCAGGAACCATCTGTCACCAATTCCGACTTGATTTTGATGAAAAAACCTTGGTCGTGAGGAACGCGTTCCGTGTGGTAGACATTATTATTTCACTATCAAATGGAAAACTGACGAACAGCGAGATGTTGGTGTCTAGGGCTGGCTAGGGCTAGGTAAGATTACTCGATACCCCTTGCTTACGGAACGGACTTGCTGCACACCAAACACACCAAACGAGTAAGATGACCTGTAGTATCTTGGCATGTAACGTCAGGTCAGATAGGTAGGTAGGTACTCGAGTACTCCCTGGTGCTCCGTATCTATCAATTACATATACTCGTGACTATAGTCTATCCTAGGTAGATGATCCTCCTGCTGGCAAGGAGTGTTTAATCAAATAATAGAAGGGGGCGTGGGGTGTTGGTGGAATACCAACAGTTGGTAAGACCACCAGAGACTTCTTCCTGACTTATAAATCAGCTTTCTACAGGTCGTCAGCGGCGAAGGTCTTCTATAAGAGGTAGCTTATCGACCCTGGGAAAGCTGCTCTTGAAGTGTTAAAGTGGCTTCCGAGTAACATTACCAACTGTTGGTACTCCACCAACCACCCCTAGCATACTTCCCTAGCATACTTGATGAGTTTGATTTACTACGGTACTACTGGTGGGAAATTGAAAGACAGGCAACAGTGACATGAGAACATTTGTACCGACTACCATCCCCCGCACATGTCATCCCTACTGAACATCTTAAGGAAGGATGATTTCGTTGCCAAAACCTTGCCCTCGGCGCCATCATACTAGGCTTACTCTATCCAAATACATTTGCATCTTTCATACCTGAGTACTAGTTAGACAGGGATTTCTTTATATTTTCAGGTGAGATGTTGGACTGATGGACTGGAACGACAGGAGCGATGAGCGGTCCCAGCAATTTAGGAAGTCTGAAGGTTTTATATAAGACTGGCACCTCTGCCGCTACATATAAGCTTCATACTGAATTTAGTCATCAGTCATTAATCTTAGTGCAGTCCTTTGACTTCTATGACACAAGTACTGAGTTCCCTTCCAAGTGAATAACCTGGCACATATTTACTTCTTAAAGCATATCAACTGACGACCTCGTTACTTTTAGTTAGCTATAATTCTTTTCCTTGCACTATTCCTTCAGAACAATGCATTACCATACCAACTATATGTTGACTAATGGCTTCTAAATCAAATGAAAATGGGAGAAGTAAAGAAAGCACATCCTTATACACAGCCTATAAAAGACGATATAAACTGAACCGATTTCCCCAGACTACTCAAGTAGCACTCCACTCAACGTATTTCTCACGATAGAGGTTATAAACACTACACTACCAACAACCTAATATAAAAATCCAACATAACATTCCACTCAATCCCTTTCAACTTCTCAATTTCTCCTTCTTGTTAACCTTCCAGACCTGTAATAACATCCTTCCAAGTTCCAACCCAGGCCCCCACCCCAAATGGTCTCATCTACAGTACGCTCTATACCCCATCCTTTACCCACCCCAACATAAACCAACTCTTCCTCTTCCCCTATTACTGTCCTCGCAAAAACCCAGTCCAACATTCCAACATTCCAACTCTAAACTAGCCATTCTAAGAACCTTACAAGTGTTCAAGTAAAACCATACTGTTACCATATATTCCATTTCCGATGCGTCATAAGTACTGTGCCTACTAATTAAAGACTCGCTCGTGGACCCGTGGTATTGATCTTGATTAATTCCTTGATTTAACAGTGGTACTAGGCTACGATACTAAGAGCATGTTACGGATAGAAGAAAAGATCATGTTTATTTCGGGTTCGTGGAAAGAACACAAGCACAGGCACTAGTGTCAAAGTGCCAGGTCATGCCAGGTTGGCAGGTCGGTCCTCATACCATCATTTTGGAATCTTGTAATAATATAAATAAGCCCTTTACCAACAACACCGGAGTAAATCACCCACCACATTCAAGCCCCAAAATCACCTTTGGGGAAAAAAAGAGTATTTCAATCCCTCCAACCACGTTAGACCTAGTAGAACCCTAAAACCCCATCCCGTCCCCAAGCCCCTCAAACCCATCCAACAGATCCCCTCCGCCATGTCCACCTCCCATAAGCCCACTCATCAAATCCCCATGGTCCATCTCGAGGCCGTCCCCATCGAGTCCCAGACCGCCGTCCCCCATCATTGCGGCATCGCCCATCCCCATGCCATCCCCCATGATCCCGCCATCATTCATGCCGTCCATGCCGTCCATACCCCCAACACTCACTCCCGCTCCCATAACCCCATCAACAACAACACTGGACATGATCGGTAGCGCAGCCTGCGCCTCCACCTTTCGGTAGAGTCGAACGACGGTCTCCGCATGAAAGGGGTCCGTAGCATGGACCTTGACCATGCCCTCTGCCTCGAACTTGAGCGTTTCGCGCAGGGTGAGACGTCGTTGGATAGCACTCGCTGCCGTACCCGTAGGATCCCAACTCTCGCTATCGGGTGCGCAAATCAGCGCCGTCGCGACATCAACAATTACACCACTGCTGCTCCCGGATTCTTTAACTTCTTCAATGATAGCTTGCAACACGCGTTTCGCACCGCACATTTTGATGGCGACGAGGACGAGACGATGTGTGTAGTTCGCTGGGTTTCCGCCCACGTTTTGGCTTTCGCCCCAGTGGACGAGGTTGGATATCGTCGTGCGGATTGTGGTGATGATGCCGCTGTTTGTCCAAGTTTCTAGCTCGGTGTGTTCACTTGCTGCTCTTCTTTCCCAGCCTAGGTTAGCGCGGAGAGCTCGTGAGAGAGGCTCGACGTCTTGTCGGGCTGGCTCGGCGCGTTGGAGATAGCGGAGACTGTGTTCCAGATTCTTGGCTACGATATTCAGGATGGAGTTGAGCATTTGTGATGCTTCTGTGTTATTTGAAATAGATCGCTGTTCTGTGATGAGTGCCGAAAGGATTTGGAGAACGGCGTTTGCATCGCCACGATATTCCCAGAGATGTGCGGAAAGCCAGGTAATGCCAGGGATCAGAGAAGGTAAGAGGAAGGTATCGACGAGATATTCGAGTCCCCCTTTAAGACCTTCTTCAGCAAGATTCTTCGTGTAGCACGCAAGAACGATGTGATGGAATAATGTTGGTACGAGAAGATAAAAGTCTTGAGGGGGACAAGATGACATCAACTCATCACCAAGACCTCCACTTTCGTTGTCAAATAGCCCTTTAATCCAGCCATCAAGATGGCTTGTTTCTTGTTCTGTGAGATCCTCCATGGCACGACTCAGATGACCCTGAGTGAGAAGCTTCGCAATAAAAGAGTCTGTCGAGCGAATACCTAGGTCCACAGTAGATAAACCATATCTGTGTGTGAAAGAGAGAACCAGAAGCAATATAGATCCAAATTCCTCGTAAACGGGTTGATATTCCCCTTGATCATCGTCATATCTCCAACTGTCGAGTAAATCGCAGATTGGCTGAAGAATTGTAGTGGGCTTGTCGAATAGTAGCATGACATCAAGCGACGACGGTTTTCTCGCCAACTGGCTACAAAGTCCCTTGAGTGTCATAGTGTCTTTGTTACCACACAGTCGTCCAATGACCTAATTGCATTAGCGAGTATCTCCTTAAAATAGGGGCTCGGCTCACCTCGGTAATTGCTTGACTGACAGCCCCAACGTTTCCATCCATGTGTTCCAATTCATCAATCAACCCCTCCGCTCTTCTTGGGTCAGACAAGCATTGCTGAACCAAATCCTCTTTCACATATCTCCCACCAGCTGGTAAACTCTGCATCGGTATATCACCAAGCAGAGTCTCAATACTTGATTCCTCAATCAACCCATGAAGACAGCAAGCAAAACAAAAGTCCTGCCGCACCGAATCGGAAAACATGTTTCCCGCACTCGTTTCGTCAAACATATTTGATAAAGTTGGGAAAAGATTTGTGTCGACATGCTCCAGAGCTAATGTGATGCAGCTTTCTGAGGTAAGTGGTGGGTATAAAGTAGCGGATAAGGTTGATAAAAGTAGAGGTATTTTGTTAATGAGAAAAGAGCGTAAAATGGATATCGTTGGTGCACGTTCGTTGCGGGAAGTAGCGTCAGCCAAAATGTCAAAAGAAGCAAGAACAAGATCTACAATTGTATTTTGGGTATCACCCTGAGATTATTAGTTGAGCTTCACAAACTTTTGAGAGAAGACTTACTTGATACCGAGCGTGTAAATATGCGAAAATCGCAGAATCATCAATCAAAGGTCGTCCGACAAGCTAGGGTTGGTCAGTACACGTACTTTTGTAGAAGAACGGGAATTGAAAAACTCACTAAAGAATTTAAATAAATGTACAACCCGGCTCTTGAATTTACGGTTGGTAGTTCCACAACCGCAATACTATCAATATTTCCCAACCCCATACTCTCATCTAGCATCTCATCAATCTCCTTATTAGCCGAGGTATCTTTCTTCTCCACCGGCTCCAAAGCAATCAAAGTCTGGGTTCGAAATAGTTCCAATCTCGCCGCATTTTGCGGACTGCTCTGTAAAAGCGTTGGAACAAAATTCGACAGAACCTTCGACAACTCTTTTTCTTTCCCCAGTGGAACTCTCCCTTTGCCGATGACTTCCAGGACCTTCTGATTTTCCACCGCAGCGATGACCAATGTTCCCAGGGCCATAATCTGAGCGCTCAATTCCTCCATATGTCCCCCGCCCAGCTCCAACATGCCTTGTGCGGCATTATATGCAGTCAGAGTTATCTCCATCCATTGTATAAGCACGAGAATCAACTCGCTAGCCTCTTGCATATCCTTAGGTGCCGGGCCAGAAGTAATAGTCTTCGCCAACCGGTAAAAGAGCATCTCCTCCGTCGCATAAGAATTACCCCACCGCTTCGGTGCCTCCTCATCCTCTCCAGTCTTGCCCTCCGTATCATCCTCTAAATTCTGCTCATTATCGTTTACCCCGGACGCAGTCGAGTACCGTAACAGTGCTCGTAGAATACTTGGTACCGTAACCAGCTTCAACCCCAGCAAGCTCTGCACATATCGTGGTACTCGGGGATCGGGTGCGGCGATGCTCAATTTGGTGGGCCGAAGAAAGATATCACTGATGTGCGACGGGGATAATCGGTTCTTGCACTCTAGTATTTGGACGAAGGACTCGAATTTCTCTGGTTCCAGACGAGTCGCAAGGCTGTGGTTGAGGAATGTTTGCCAGGCTGTGACAGCAGACATAGTGCTGGTTTCTTGGGTTCAGAGTGGAACTGGCAACAATATAATCTGATCTGGCACAAGCATATTTTGTGCCATTCAATGGGGAGGGAGGGGTACTTGTAGTTGTTAAAAATGATGCAGGAACTAAGGAGTGAATGAGGGGAGCAAGTTGTCACGCCAAATTGCTGTGGCTGAAATCGCAGCCTCACAGTTCAGCCGTGTACTTGAGAGTCCACATTATCAACTACACCCTAATACATGTACTACGATCACTTGAAAATCAATTGGATTGTTTGAAAACACCGAAAATGTGCTATGAATCAACCGATGAAAAAATATTTTATTTGAATGATGATGCATTAGAGTCTAATAACTCGCGCATTGTACCATAAGGACCCCCCCCCTTGTTCCAGCCAAACAAGTTCCCAACCTCCAATACAGGTATTCAGACCGTTCATAAATCGTACCACGTTCCTATGCATTCCAGTGTTCAAATGGGTAGTTGTGCCCAACGATGCCCTATGTTTCCACCGTATAATTATTCACTCGGCTCCCTCTTCACACGAGGAGAAATTGGCTCCATCTTCACAGTAGGAGAAGGCGTCTCGAACTCGCGTGGTCCCAACTTCCAATCCTGCATAGCCTTCCATTCGCTCCATGTCGTATCGGCCGCATGTAGTTCCTGTTCCGTCACATTGCTTAAAGGTCTCAAGAATGGGACTGTTTCTTGAGGCGACATATCATATGCCTGTTTGACCTTCAACCAACTGGTACTCTTTGCTGCAAACAAAAAGTTTCTTCGTTCAATTTCATGTATACATCCCACTCCAGCTGCCCAATTGTCGCCAAAAAGGCCATGTAATACGCCAGGCGAATCATGGCCCGTCGCTACCATTCTCCGTATATAGGGGATCAGCGAGCACGCCTGGGGCGGCCCGACATTCTGATTTTCTCCGAATCGTGGCGGTCCCATATATCTTCCCATTTCTGGACCGGCCGCACGTGGAGAGGGCGAATTTGACGACATGACGGGGTAGGGCTGCTTCTGAAAAGGTAGTTGGATATTGAGGAATGCGGCCAGAGCTTGAACGGGGCCGGTGTGTTGGGCCACGTCTAAGAAGTATTTGTGGCAGTTTAGGAATTGCGGATACCACTCGAAGATATCAAAGTCTGAATAATTGCCATAGCCTGGGGAATTATTGCCAAGGACGACTGGTATGCCACGGGGCGCCGGACCAAATTGTGCGTTGAAGG
Source organism: Hymenoscyphus linearis (assembly GCA_900536425.1). NCBI lineage: Eukaryota > Fungi > Ascomycota > Leotiomycetes > Helotiales > Helotiaceae > Hymenoscyphus > Hymenoscyphus linearis. The sequence goes on along the minus strand of UNPR01000388.1, from coordinate 6,596 downwards.
CCATTCTTCTATGATGTGGGTGGTTTGGTTAGTCCCAATACCTGGACTGAGATAGAAGTAGATGGTGATAGATGGGTTTGGACTGGACACAGGCAATTCCGACGCACCGCACAGCACCTTGGTAGGAAGCAATTCAGACAACCGTACCTCATATATATATATGAGATTGCCTTTCGGACCATGAACGCGACAGGGTGATTCACAGCTTTATGGGGAAGGTTCTGGAGGACATGCCCGTCATCCAGCAGCAGAGCGTGTCGCGCGAGGGGATGAGTGGGTAGTGGGGTTGGAGTTCGGGGTGTGCGCTATGACTTATCAAGGGTCTTATATCAGGACTTACAGTAACGCGGTCCCTGGCCCAGCGAGATGGAGTCGACGTGAATGTTCCGTCGCTATCAGTGAGACGCGGAGGTGGAGGTGAGGGATCAGAGAGCTGTGACTGTGAGTGTGAGTGCGACTGCGACTGCAACGGTGAGGAGATGTAAAGATGGTAGGCCATGACCATGACCTCTGGCGGCTGGCATGGCCGGAGGAGGAGGAGGGGTGGTTTATATATCTCAGTGAGTGGAAGGGGGGGAAAGGGGGGATGGGGATGGGGATGGGGATGGAGAGGGGAGGGGAGGTGGAAGGGGGGGTGGAGGTGGTATGAGGGAGGAAGAGAGGAAGAGAGGGAGAGAGGATGAGAGGGAGAGGAGGCAGAAAAAAAGAGACGAGAGAGATGATCAGGGGACTTTCCTTGGGCAGACGACACTCAGAAAGAGGGGCCTAATTCCTAATTTGGCGTACAGGATGGATACAATACACCGTGTACAGTACCTAGGTAGGTAAGTACAGTAACTATGTACCATACAGCAGCCTACAGGACGATACAGTACGGAGTACTCGAGTACCTGTAGGTACTACGAGTACTCACTAGGTAGGTACCTGACTGGAGGTTGCAGTTACTAGTTGCAGTTACTAGTTGCAGTCCAGACCAATGGAGATGGTCTAGGCAACCGAAACGGGGGGAAGTGCCCATGGTTGGGATCCCTGGTCATGGATCAAGAAACGCTTTCTATGGCATCAATATCAAAATTGGGGGAGGTGGTGGAAGGGTGGAAGGCGCGATAAGGCGTTAAACCGCCAAGAATGTGAGGGCTCGAGTGAATGTGGTCACGTGTAGGTTTGTTGATTGAATGTGGTTACGTGTAGGTTTGTTAATTGAATGTAGTCACGTGTAGGTTTGTTAATTCGCTTAGTAAATGTAGTTATAGATAGAGCTGCCTCAACTAGCCTAATAGGGCATAGCGTGGATTCTCTATTGTAGACTATAAATAATAGCTAGCTCTAGGACTTTCTTAGAAGGCTCGCGATTAATCTCAACCTTATTCTAGAGTAGTCTTTTGTACGCTCCTAGTGATTCCCTGACAAAGAACGAGCAACTCTAAGCAACTCCAAGCAACTCCACCAACACTACCACTACCACCCGACTACCACCACTCATCTTCAATCCACCTCACCTGCACTCACTATTTCTCCTTTCCCTCCCCCCCCCGAGCCCCACTGATCCCCTGTAACGCCGCTCCGTAGCCGAGACTGAGTACCTATTGGACTCTAGAGCGCAGTAAATTCCCCGTCTCACTAGCATCATCAGTAGTACCTACTTGAGTACGAGTATAGACTGTATAGGTAGAGAGGAGAGGGTCCTGGCCCACTTTCAGCCTTTCAGGGTCTCCTTTTGTACCACCAGTTCCTCTCCTCACTGCATGGTGGTCGGTTCAGGCCCTGGATGGCGGATGGCGAAGCGAACCACTGCGCCTATCATGCACCCAATGCGACCAACCCAGGGCCAGTTCATGAAGCATCTGAGACTGCAGAGACCTTCTAGCTACCTGAAAACAATGATAATAGGATATTCTGCAAAAATCTACGGAAATGCCGTATACCATACTGGCATCATCCCTATCCTTGAGGCTGTTCGGAATACTTTCTTCTTCTTCCGACCGAATCTGGTCTCCCATCTCATCTCTCCTAGACGCCAATATCAGAGACACTGGAAGTCATTGAGGACGAATCGAGTCAAATCACTTCCTCCGTTGACCAAAGTCCAAATTTCCGTGAGAGACCGAAGAGGGACAACGAGATGCGCCGACCATCCATTTTCCGTTCTGCTCTTACCCAGCCGGGAAACGCATGGTAGCCAATACAACCTTCTTTGCGTCAGTGGAGAAGGGAAGCTATTCATCCGGTTCAGCACCTGCAGAGCGGTAGTCGGATCGAGAGAGAAAAACTACAGGAGAACTATTTTTGAACACGCCGCCATGGAAATCATCATTAACGTGTGAGCATATCCATATTGAATCGCGCATCAAGGTTACGATCCGGTGTGGCACAATGATGCAGTCTGGCGTGTACTCGATTTTCTGGTGGGAACAATGCTGTGCGTTCTCATCCGTGTCCAATCCAGGTTCTTGGGAGGCCTGCAGGTATTGTTGGTACGGAATGTTTGGTGTTGGTTCTGTTGGTCCTCAATTAGAGTATTACGACCCAGCAAAACTGCTACTACCCGCCCCCAAAAGCGATCTCATCCCGTTACGGTTGCAGAACTTGACCCACCAGGTTGGAGACGATGTTGGAATCCCAACATTTGCCGAAGCCCATCCCTCCACGAACTCCCCTCATTTTCAGAGCACGGCAACTGCCGCGTACGGGTGGCATGTATGGCATGTATAGCTCGGTTCCCTTGTATTAACATACTAGATGATCTGGTGGAAGGCTTCAATCCCTCCTGACGATCATGTTAACAATGAAAGCCTTAGTTGATAACAGGTACTGTACACTTTGGGCCGTTCTAGATCTGTGTGACCTGAAAGGCTTGCATTAGAAGTCAAACACTATCCGATTGGGTCATGATCAAATATCTGCAAATTTCTAGTACTCGAGTACACCCTTCCTATATCGGCGGGATTTCATCACCCAAATCGTGGCTGAACCAGACGTTAGTAACTGGCTCCCAGAAAGCCTCAATCGGGTTTATCTGCCTGTGTAACGCCATGATACTCGCATCTCCGGTTCAGAGAATTATACACAAATGTCAATGTCAATATTGACATATCAATTGTGATCAAATCTTCTTCGGCAAATTCCTCGGCCACGTGGAAAGAGAGGGTCGATTTGGAATTCCAAATTGTTCCTCGCTTCTTATTAAAGTACGTACCATATCAATACCTAGGTCATGGGTTGCAAATCTCAGCCTCAAATTGTTTCGAGCAATCACTGACGACCGGGAAATCAAGAGTCAATATCACTGTTGACGCCTGCTGTTCATCCACTACCTCTTGCAGTTCATCCACTACCTCTTACATTTCATCAATTCCGGTACCGTTAGATCCGAAGTTGCCAACCTGCTTTTCAGGTTCTTTTCTTCCTACCAAATAGTATGCCAAGGCTAAACGAACCCCTTCTCTATCACTGACCTTATAAGTATATCATCTCACAGTTCGCCGATCTTGTCCTTCGTTTCCAAAAGTGTTCTCAGAGTTCCTGATTCTTCAGCCATTCCAGTAGTTGTGATATTTTAATATCATACTGGAATGGTAGTACCGCCGTCGATCCACGGCTTCTCGGGTCACACAACAAGATAACCGAGAGGGCAGGTAAGCCTAATATCGGCCGTCCCCAAGAAGGCTGCCGCGTCGGGTATCTTTTGCTCCGCGTTCGTCACACATTGTATTTATGGCCCGCACGAGGACTGCAGGTTATACTTCAGCAAAAGTCTGTAGTGTCTTCTTTCTGCTTCTACCCCACAATCTTCCTGTCGATCATTCGTCATAGGTCCGCCTCTTTTGTTTGCTGCCATGTGTTTGTGATCCGTAATCCTTTTCTTCGTGTTGCATGCTTTAGCGATTCGATGCGCGTTCATTATCTACCACTATTCGGATCTTCCCCATCGAGTACTTGGGGGGGCCTCCTCTTGCGGGAAAGGTGTCGAAATCCGGAATCCAGGCCTGCCGATAGCAAAATATTGGGAAGATTGCCTGGTATACTCGAGTATTGGAAACCTATTTCTGAAGGGAGATCGTCATTATACTACACCTGTGTGCGATCGGGATTCAGGGGAAAGAGAGAATGGAAGGTGTGACTTTTTTCACACGTAAGATCGTACCTTGCTCTCAGCCACTCGATACCATCTTTAACTCCTGGTCCAAATGAAGATGTACAGCACACGTCCCTCTCACAATAACCGTTATCTATCAATCTCGCAACTTCTCTGTACCTTAGATCTCGGATCTCGGCCCTTTGGTATCAGACAACGGGTCGTAAGTAGGTTAGCCACACTTAACCGGCTTGAGCTGTGAAGATTTCGACTTGACCTGAATATTTTGCCTTCTGCTTCCGCAAAGTCCAGAATCCATTTATATTGCGAAACGCATCCATGGAAAGAATAGGGTAGCACTTGTACAGTACACGGCATCGACTTGCCTCCACCTCGAAAATGAGGCTCTTCAGTCCAACCATCGTCCCGCCACTTACCATGGTTACACGGCATCTCCCCTAAGCGCCCTCCAACCATCCTATCCCCACAAAATCCCAAAGCCCAAACAAGAACCAGAGCAAGAAACGCTCTTATTCTCACCAATTAGATCATCTCAATTGGAAAACCTGAACCTCAGAATAGAATGAAACAACCCAATCTTCAGCCAGCCCCAAGGGTACAGGAACAAGCGTTGAGGGTCCCGTACCGGTGGGGAGTTATGGGGAAGTGATGGTGAGTGCGGCTGCGGGTGGTTGTGGCGTTCCTGAAGCGTCGAGACACCACCTGAAGATGGACTAGTGGGGAGGCTGTGGGTGGGCACATAAGTGATACGATGGATTTGTGGGGCGATGGTGAGAGGGCAGTTTTTTTTGGGTATTGTTTCTTGGTCGTTTATTGTTTTCGATTTGTCTCTTTGAGGTAGGGTAGGTATTGTCAATTTATCTTTTAAGCGAATGTGATGTGGGTTTTCGGATCTTGGAATGGGGGGGGGTTCATTTTACTTAAGTCGGCGATGTTTGCGAGGACGTACGGTACGGTACGAATGGGGATGTGAGGTTAGCTTGGGGCTGGTTTCTCTCCATATCGAAGATGATTTCTTGGAGGCTATTGGGGCTTTTTGTGATGGATTTTGGGCTTGCGTAGCTTCGTGTTTTCTGGAGGGGCGTATGGATACTCGTAGCCAAATCTGGTAAGTTTTGCGAAGCGTCGACTCGAGGGTTTATTGGAGTCGTGGGTTGAAACCCCTTTAAGTAAGTAGAGTAGATTAGGGAATACCACTCTACTTCGTTACTCGGATTCTCAGCACCGAGAAGGAGATGCCATCGTGCAGTCAGTTCAGTTAGTTGTCAGATGTGATGAGATTTCCTGTCCGAGGATTCAAGGGATTGCTTAGAGTGGTAGACTATACAGTGGGTTTTCCAATTTGTGGGTGGGGGTGTTACTACTGTAGAACTAAAACTTGCCCTCAATCTATCCATCTACTTCAAGATGTCAGATGTTAAAACGGGGGTTCTCTCCTCTCGCATACTATTATGAAATACTATCATGTGGGATTACAGTAACTGATAACGTTTCCTTGTCTCGAGCTCTCTCCTTGTAACCCGAAATTCTTATACTACATCCTAGCTAAGTCTTACCACCTAGAATCAAGTCTCAATAGGTTAATAGCTCACTGGTTGATACCTAGCTTCCTCCCTTTATAGCGTGGAATTGGACGAGAACTTGGTTTGATTAAGCGAAGGGGGATAAAATTTATGGAGACGAGAGGGGGTTAGTTGTGAACCTGCGCTCTTACAATACCTACAAGACACGTTGACATAAATTCGTTCCTTTTTATGTAATTTCAGAGCGAACAGTGTCACGTAAGCGCTATTAAGCATATCGGTCTTTTTGTAATAGCACTAGGGAATATATTAGTATATTACGGATTTTAGGATAAACATTAGTATAGACGTATACGCGACCCGCCTATAGTAGTAGTAAAAACGTATAAAATAGGGACGTATTAGAATAGAGCCTAGGGATATTCTTTAAATACCTTCTCGTCCTTTCTAGCTTACTGCCTGTCTGGCTAGCTGGCTCTCTCGCTAGCTGTGTCGCTGTTTAGCTGTCTGGCTAGCTAACTGACTAACTGACTAACTGACTGTATAGATGGCTGGCTATATAGCTGTCTGGCTGGCTCTCTCGCTGGCTGTGTCGCTGTTTAGCTGTCTGGCTGTCTAGTGTCTAGCTATATAGCTACCTATCTGGCTATATACCTGTCTACCTGTGTACCTGTCTGGCTGGCTGGCTACCTAGCTGGCTGTGTAGCTGTATAGCTAGGTAGCTGTCTGTCTGGCTGTATAGCTGTCTGGCTGGCTGGCTGGCTGGCTGTCTACCTGTGTAGCTGTCTGGCTAGCTGGCTCTCTCGCTGCCTGTCTCGGTGTCTCGCTACTTAGCTGTCTGGCTGACTGACTGACTGACTAACCGACTGACTGACTGACTGACTGACTGACTGACTGACTGACTGACTGACTGACTGACTGACTGACTGACTGACTGACTGACTGACTGACTGACTGACTGACTGACTGACTGACTG
>UNPR01000144.1:0-126075 GCA_900536425.1 Hymenoscyphus linearis | reverse complement strand
TGATCGCGAGTCAGCTAAGAAGTCCTAGAGCTAGCTATTACTTATACACAACAAGAGGCCGCAGGCCGCGCTATTCCCATTAGGCATCTCCATACTATCTCCGATTAGGCAACTCCAACCCACTATTACATTCACTAAGCGAAGCACCAAAACACTATACCGAGCCACATTCACGCCCTCACACTTGTGCTTATGGACAATGGCTAAAGTCAATGGAGCCTTAAAGGATTTGATCGATACTAACTATATCGAGATTAAGAAGAATGGATGGGTAGAAAGAGACTAGAGGTTAGTAGGCTACTATTCTCTCTTTTAGAGTATGCCCAGTATTACGACGTAGGATAAGTAAATAGTAAAGGATATAGTGAATAGGTTCTGGATATAGCAAAGGATAAGTGAATAGGTTCTGGATGTAGCATAGTTTGGGAGGCATCACGTGATCAGCCCTGACGAGCTAACGAGGCCCTAGCGACGCCACCAAATAACCTACTATATAATCAAGTAGCTAGTCCTTCTGAATCCATCATCTATTATTCAACCAACAACCTAGGACCAAACAGTCTTTTGTACCAACAATATATTAGTAGAACTTTTACGTCTAATTCTAGCCCTCTTAGAGTATATTATCTATATAATTACGTTATATCTTACTCTCTAGTTATAAGCCTAGGATTGCTTTTATACGTGGAATAAGTATCCCGCTTGTGAAGGGTTGATGTGGCACGTGATGTCCCTAGAAGTAGTAAATAGGGAAGGGGTATTTAGTCTCGCTTAAGTGAATAGGGGTATTTGTACTTAGTTGAATATTTCTATCGCAGGGAGCTCTCTCCTTCTCTCCTTGCGGACAATCTAATCAATATTCCACCTTGACACGGCTCTCCTATTTAATCCTTTATTAAATCAGTTGATTTACCGAGTATTACAAAGCACGAATGTCGGACGCTCTCCGCTGGACGGCAGCGTATTAACCCTAACCTCATCCTTAGAGGTTGGACAAGACGACAAAGCCTAGGCTCAAGCCTGGTCACCTGCTACCCTAAGGGGTGAATAACAACAAATGCCCAGCGTCCCGTTGGCACATACAAACCTCGTCCCCAGAGGAGATGAGAAAGCCTAGGCTCAAGTCTGGCTACCCGCTTTGCGATGTGGTGTTATCCTCATGCGAGCTTAAGCCAAGCTACGCTTACTCGCACTTACACAACAACTGAAAGACTAGTGCGTGAGCTGACATGCGCTGAGGGGTGAATGCATTCGGAAGCCCAGCACTCTACAAGTCTAGCACACCAAAACACAAAGCTTATATTGACTGAGCACTTTCACAAATGAGTGGATTCAAAGTGTATGACTGTTTGAGTTGTACCAAAGTGTCCCAAGGACGTCCTGGATTTGCTTAATTGCATATGCAAACCCTTGTTCTACTTCTGATTCTCTCCTTCCAACACTTTCCTTCGTACCAACCAACAACAAGTCTGGCTTTGCTTCCCACTTCTACCGCCTCACTTGAACGCCATCTACGTATTGAATTTGCAGCAGGAGTTGCGAGCCGGGCTATACCCCTGGACAGGATCAAGGAGTAGGAGGGGAAGGGGGTAATAGTCAAGGGTTTTATCTGGCTTAGATATTAGGGTCTCTGTTTTATAGTCCTAGGACTGACGTACCCAGAACTAGCGGTTCGATTACAATTGGGAATGTGGTCTCGAGTCAAGTATATAGATACGTGTCGGTACAAAAGACTGTTAGGTCCTAGGTGTTTGGTATCATAATTCTTGTAGGATTCAGAAGGACTAGCTACTTGATTATATAGTAGGTTATTTGGTGGCGTTACCAGGGCTCGTCAGCTCGTCAGGGCTGATCACGTGATGCCTCCCAAACTACGCCACATCCAGAACCTATTCACTTATCCTTTGCCACATCCAGAACCTATTCACTATATCCTCTACTATTCACTTATCCCTCGTCGCAACAATACGTGATCCTGTATTTGTACTTATATATTAGTAGAGTTTTCACGTCTAATTCTAGGCTCCTTATAAGATAATAATAACAACAAAAAAAAGAAGTAAATGATTATTTATAGCCTAGGTAACGAAGGGCGCGCTAAGTCTACTACTTATCTTGTCTACTACGAGAGAGGAGGGGTAGCTACGGTCGGAATATAAAAGGCAAGGAACGCTAGAAGATCAGGATACATAGGACAATACCGAAACCAGGTTTACAGAACTAAGACCTATTCACGATATCAACAGAACCTATTAATTTAGAGCCCTACCATCAGTCAAAGCTGCGTTATTACTACTAGCGATCGTAAACTAGAGGGACTATAGCAAGAACAGCAACAATAAATTTGGTAGACTACTCTGAGATCGGCCCACAAATATTTACTTGGTAAATAGGCTGTCTTGGCTATTGTAGCAATGAACATATAGTGTTCAATTCTTGATTCTTACCTGCTCAAATCCCAATTGAGAAATACGATTTCTATACTACTGGTAGTGAAGTGGCGGTCGCCCACCAAACGGATCAATGCAAAGTCTGCCGACTTCTCATTTGATAAAATCGGTCAGATTCTGAACGTCGGTGAACCTTTAGGCTCCATTGCCTAACTGGACATGTCAATTTTGGATGATATGATCGAGCTTGAAAAATTAGTGAAACACCCCCAACCTCGTGGCATTGACATGAGATACAGGGGAAAGCAGATATATATAACAAAAAATACCTCTTGAAACTTCATATAATGACTACAATCAAAATTCATCAATCAACATGTCAAATGGCTCATCCTCCTCTACTTCCTCCACGATGGGACTCATCTGTTTCGCCAAATCCGTCAATAATGGGTGTCGAAAAATAATGTTAACCGTCAAGAACATGTTATGCCTCTCTCTGGCCATAGCAACAAGCCGAATGGCACGAATACTCTCGCCTCCAAGAGCGAGGAAGTTGTCATGTCTCATGATCTGATTGGCATTCTCAATCCGGAAAATCTCAGCCCAAAGATCGCGCAGGATGATTTCGGACGGGGACTGCATCTCCTCGTTTTCTAGACGGGCGTCGCCAAGCACTGACTCAATATATTGTAGTGGTGACGAAGTTCTGTGAAGGATGATGGAAGAATATGCCTCCGGGTCTTGCCAGAGCTTGCGGAGTAGTTTTCGGTCAACCTTCCCCGCCGTAGTTGTGGGAATATGGCGAAGGTAGATAAAATATGTTGGGATCATGTATCTATGAAGACGTGATACCACACGCGAAGTCAATTCTCTTTCAATAGAGGCAATATCGACCGCGATGTTGTCAGAATCGACGAAACTTAGGAAAGCAACAATACTAGGCGCGGGCTGGGTTTCGTCGCTGGTTGCAATTGGTGTAAGCTTGTCCACTACCACTTCGATCCGATAGTTCATGTCTAACGCGCAGGAAACGAGCACCTTCTCAATTTCGCCAGTCTCTACCCTCATACCATTCAGCTTGATCTGTGTGTCGATTCGGCCGAGAATACGAATGTGGCCATCAAGTCCACACGATGCAAGATCGCCAGTTCTGTAAGCTCGAGACTCAGTCCCTATGACAGATCTGGACCATTGCGGGTATACAAAGGCTTGCTTGGTCTTGACTGGATCTCCTAAGTATTCTCTTGCAAGAGTCGGTCCAATAATGACGAGTTCCCCGGGGCATGTTAATGGCATTAGCCGGTTGTAGTCTTTGGGATCAACTATCCAAGCAGACACTCCAATGGCACGTCCGATATCTTGAGGGTCCGATGCTGGGATGACTTTCGTGTTGACGCAGGTGAACACAACACATTCTGTAGGTCCATATCCATTCATCAAGCTGAAATCGTCATTGTCGTCACGTTCATGATCCGAAGTCCACTTTTGAACGTTCGCGAGAGTCAAGGCTTCTCCGCCCAAGACCAAGGTTCGCAGAGTCCTAACCATCTCCTTGCGGATCAAGCTACTCACAGTGGGTGTCAAAAAAGACCAATTGACTTTTGAATCCGTGATGTACTGTTCGAGATTATTGACCCTCTGAGTTTCTGAAGGTATGCATATACATCCGCCAAAAGCCAACGTTGTCCATATTTCCATAATGCTGGCGTCGAAAGTGAATGCCGCAAACTGTAGTGCGCGAGTAGATGGGTCGAAACCACAGGCTTTGCCATGGGAAAGAATGCTCGCGCAGACCGCATGGTGTTCAACCACGACGCCTTTAGGAACTCCTGTGCTGCCAGATGTAAACAGTATATAGGCCACTGCACTTGGTGACACCTCGCTCGATGGAGATGATAATCTGGAAATACTTGCAACCACAGACTTTGTTATAGCAAAAGTTTGAGCTCCTGGGGACGCGAGTCGCCGTATGGTCTCAAATTGTCCTTCGGAGACCAGAGAAAGAACGTTCTGGCTTTGAGATGCTATCTGGTCTAGCAAGACTCTTTTGTACTCATCAGGTGCTGACGGGTCTATTGGCACGTATGCGCTCCCGGACTTCAAGACGGCAAGCATGGCCACGATGGCCCAAATCGACTTTTCGAAGCATATGGGCACCATGCTTCCACTTGTCATCCCAACCGTCTCACTGAGATAAGCACCCACGTTTGACGAGATGATATCCAGCTCCGCGTATGTCATCGTCCCATCCCAAGCATAGATTGCTGGTGAATGAGGGCTCCGTGAGGTTTGTATACCAAGTAGAGACACAATATCACACTCAGCAGGTGTTTTGAACGTCTCGTCGTGAAAGCTTTTCATGAGCTCCATGCTGGTCTGGTCGTTTAAGTCTAAAGCATCAATCTTTGTCGAGGGCTCGCTGGAGATCAATGCCTGCAAGACCGTTTGTAGCTGACGCACAATGAGATCAACCTGTGTGCCACTGATGAGGTACTCATCATAATGAATCCACATCTCTGCGGTACTACTATGACTTTGAAAGCATATTTCAAAAACGATTGGATAAGGATGCACTAGGCCAGACGTTTCTGCCGGAATTTCTTGTAGGATCTTGCTTGTCGAGTCCGACCACTTTTGCAATTGCTGAGCGGGTTGAACGACGAAAAGAGTGCCGAAGTTACAGATCTCGCGAGCCTCGGCATTTATGCGCATAATGTTCTGGAGGCCGTAATGCTGAAATTTGTTCATTTGTGTTGCCTGATTGCGTGCCAAGTCGAGTACATCCGCGATGCTGGAAGGCTGATCACTGCTATCCAGGAGTTGGTAGCGGAAAGGGACTGTTGCATTTGTAGGACCAGTCATTCGTTCGATTCCAGGAACTGGAACATCACGACCGCTCACAGCAACCCCAAAGGAAACATCAGTGTCATTTGAATATTTGCTAAGTATGATAGCCCAGGCCAGCCTGGCGACTGATGCCTTTGTGTGATTTTGGACGGCAGACGATGCCTTGGTCCATTCCAGTTCAAAGGTGCTGTGGGCGCGGGCAGTTGTTTGAGGCTGATGAGAGCGTGGTGTAGGAGGCCAGCTAGTCTGTCTCGCTCCGTCGAGATAGTTCCTCCAGTACTCATCTGCCAAGCTCCCATGAGCCTTGTTAATATACTCAATGAACTCAGTGTAGCTTGCTCGCTCAGAACAGACGAATGACCCAACCGCAGCGTATCTCTCGACAAGTTCTGCGTCTAAAGTGGCTAGAGACCACGCATCATAAAGCGCATGATGTATAGTCCTCACGAATCTCTTTGGACCTTGCGAACTTGGATCTGTGGCTGTGGCTGCAGCATGAATTGCAATGTGGTGAAGCCTTTTTCCGCTCAAGCCACCAGACACCCGGGGAATGGCATTTGCTTGTACCTCCGAATCGCTAAATGATTTAAAATCATCCTGGATTACCACCTGGTACAATTTGCCCTCATCACTATAAACAAATCTGGTCCTCAAGATGGGATGAGCTTTGCACAAGCCGCGATACGCTGCAATTAAACGGCCAGTGTCGACGGCCGCATCCAGAGACCACGCTTGTCGAAAGTAATAGGATCCAGGGATTTTCTCGCCTGCAGATAACAGTCCTTCTTGGAGAGCAGTAGCTGGGTAGATATCTTCAATCGTCTTCTCAGACACACCGCATTGTTTTGCCGCTGACTCTACCAATTTCGCTGTTCCAGAAGCGCCGAGTGAAGACATCAGTAAAGAGAAAGGGGATATCCTTGACATCGCTATTGAACTTGCGGTGCCAACTGAAGTGATCTTGGATGCAATTGAAGATAACGTTGGATCTGCCATTGCCTCTACTGGACTGAGTTGCCATCCCTGCTGATGTAGAATAGTAACCATACGGATCATATCGACTGAATCACCCCCCAGTCTTAAAAAGTTATCGTTATGTTTGATGATGTTGATTTCAACATTGAGAAGCTGTGACCAGACCTTTTGTAGTGTTTGTTCCACCTCAGTCAACGGGCGCGCGGAGTCCTCCACCTGTGTGGTGATTGAAATGGAGTAATGTTTGAAGTCGTCTTCCTCAAAATCCCCAAGGATGTCTTGTATAAGAGCCTTCCTCTCCACCTTTCCAGACGTATTTTCAGGAAAGCAAGACATTGGAATGAACAATCTAGGAATCATATAGAGCGGCACCTTGCCTTCTAAGTAAGACACAATGGACTGAACGGTAAGTTTCCTTTGCTTCGACATCCGGAGAGGTTCTGGTTGAATCTTGCCGCCAAGCTCCACGACGAAGAAGCAGACCAGAGCAGCTTTCTGTGATTCCGATTTCCCTTGAGTGGGTATGTTGGTGATCACCACAATTGGAGCCGCCTTGTCACCAGCAGCAGAACGTGCTAAATGATATTCAATCTCGCCCAGTTCCATGCGTATTCCTCGGAGGTTGACTTGGTTGTCTTTTCTCGCAACATAATGAATGCTGCCATCAGCCTTAAAGCGAGCGAGATCCCCTGTGCCGTAAATACGGCTTATAGCATGTTCTGGAAAGAGTGGTGCCCACTTTGGAGCTTGCTCAATGAATCCGGTCGTACTAACCTTTGATACCGCGTAATATCCTGCGGCGACCGTCTTTCCCGAGATGACTAGCTCTCCGACGCAGCCAACTGGCGTGAGTTTGTTGTAGTCATGAGGATCCACAATCCATGTTGCGCCCCCCAAAGGGAGTCCTATATCCTGGGGGTGAGTATCGGGGGTGACAGTTGTGTTCATCGTGGAGAATACGCAACACTCTGTCGGACCGTAGGCCTCCATCAACTGAAGCGTGTCTGGTCGTGCAGCCCAAGTTTTGAAAAGAGACGGTGGCAAGGGCTCGCCTCCAACCACAAGGACCCGAAGTAGAGGAACTTCGTCGGGAGTGATAATGCGTAATGTGACTGGTGTCAAGAATGCCCAGTTCACTCGGCTTTCATTCATAAACTTTGAGACATTTCCTAGGCGTTCATCGTCGTTGGGCAAGCAGATGCAGCCACCCACGCTTAGCGTGGCAAAGATCTCTCCAACGCTTGCATCAAAACCGAACGAAGAGAACTGAAGCACGCGGCTATTTCCTGATAACTTGATGACTGGTGAGAAGGCAAGAATACTTGTACCGATAGCTCCATGTGGCACCAAAACCCCCTTGGGTCTTCCGGTAGACCCCGACGTGAAGAGTATGTATGCAAGCGATTCTGCTGTGATGGTGCCTCTTCCGCTATTTGAGTCCTCATCGATATCTGTGTATGTACTATTTTGAACTCTGTCATCGAACAAGATGATGGTGGAAGTGGCCGCTATTGATGTAAATCTCTTGGCTTGTTTTGCAGAGCAAACGATGGCGGATGACTTGACATCGTCGAGAATCATCTTGAGACGGCTATCAGGACTTGAGGGATCAAGTGGCACGTACGCAGCCCCGATTTTCATGATGGCCAAGATTGTCACCACCGCCCATGCACTTTTCTCAAAACACATGGCTATTGTAAATGGGCTTTGGGTGTCTCTGGAATGATGACGCATTTTCTCGGAGATGTATCGTGCTGCATGATTAGAGTAGCGGTCGAGTTCTCCATATGACAGACCTATTTCAGTAGAGTACAACGCTTCGTTTTCTGAATTTTCCTTTACGTTTTGCAGGAAGAGATCGAGCAATGTCCCACCATACCCCTCTCGAGGCTTCGGATTCCAGTCCCGCAAAGTAGAGAGATCCGTATCAGTTATGAGATCAATATCTCCCGTTTGGATATCCTGCTTGCTTGGCTCTACTAGTGTTCGAATAGCTTGCTCAAAATGGGCCAAGAGGTGTACTACATCAGATAGTTCCACAACTCTTTCATCGTAGTATGCCCGCACACCAATAAGATCGGTCGAGTTGATCAAACATTCCAAGACAAGAGGATATTCTTGTTGAGCAACGTGATGTCCTGAAATCCCGCGAATTCCTGGCAGACTCTCTAACGTAGCTGAAATGACATCGTCATCCCCAGAAACAGTATCCGTTGCAGTCTGCACAACCAAGAGTGTGTGGAACTTACTATCCCCTAACTTGGCAATCTTGGCCATGCCCAAATGCTGATAACGCCTGATTTCGGCAGCGTCATGTTGTGCCCTGTTAATCAGCTCTACCACCGGCTGGTCATCGCTAATTTCGAACCTTAGAGGTACTGTTGCCATGGTTGGTCCTTCAATGACTCCTTCCTCGAGAAGAGCATCTCTGCCAGAGACCGTATTGCCGAATATCACTACATGAGCTCCTGTATGGCGCCCGACGACAATTGCCCAAGCTGAGTTGATAACATTGGCCAAAGTAATTCCAGAATGTGTTTTATTTTGGATGGCTTCGCCTGTAAAATTTCGATAAATCTCCTTCGTACTTGAGCGTCCATCTGAATGCTGTGATGTGGGTGGAAACGTCCCCTGCGCTATTGTACTGATTGTGTTAGCCGTGGATGAAAGGTATCTGGTCCAGAACACAGAGGCGGCGTTTTCATCACGTGCTTGTAGATGTTGGATAAAGTTTCGAAATGGAATCATCCTAGATGATTTTGAGTGAGGTATCGTTGGTCCAGAACTATAAGAAAGAAACTCTCTTTTTATCTCCTCAAGCAGGTGTGGAAGCAACACCGCATCGTAGATCGAGTGATGCAAAGAAATCTCGCATTCGTTGCTAGGCCCGATTTTCAACTCTGCCAAAGGTCTGCCAGTGAGACCTGTAATCGACCCTGGCATACGATATGAAGAAGCAGCACCACCTTTTACGACAACCTGATAGAACTTCGACTGGTAACGGATGATACGGGTCCGAAGAATCGGCATTCTTCTTGTTACAGTTTCCCAGGCAGCTACAAAGTTTACAGCGGCAGATGGTGAATCAAAGAGTATTCTTCTCCGCAGGGCATACAGGTTAGGTGTCTGATCATCTGAATGTTCGTCCAAATAGGACGCAACTACCATGCCGACCTGCATGGCTGTACAAGGATATACGTCTTCCACATCCTCCAAAGATATAGCACATTCCACTGAGGCGTGGCGCTTAACGTCGCCTACGTCGTCGCTGACCATGCTGAACGCACTAATTTGACTTGCTTCTCCGCCTTGATCTTCAACTCCAACAGTGCCCGACTGGACGAATACCGCCATGTCAGACAGAATTGGATGCAAAAAGATGTCCGCTACACTCAAGTACAGACCAGCCCTACGAGCTGCACGGCCAAGAGAAATCGCTTTGAGAGAATCACCCCCGAGGCGCAGGAAACTGTCGTGAATTCCAATTCTTTCTGTAGATAGTTCAAGAACCGAGGACCAAATCTCCTGAAGTCTATTTTCGATGTTATTCCGAGGCTGCTCTTTCACACGGTCCCTGTCGGGCATAAATCTCCCACGACCGGAGTCTCGTATAGCGTCCAATACTTCTCGCTTCAATCTGTTGCGGTCCACCTTGCCAGTGGTGGTTGTTGGGACGAACCGGAGTGGGACGAAAATTTTCGGAATCATATAGAGAGGCAGAACAGTTTCAAGCTTTGTCTCCATATCGTTGATCAAGTTACTAGTCGCTGGTGATGGAGTATGAAACAAACCGACATCATCCGAGCTGTGGAAATTCTTGCTGTCATCAACTTCGAATTCTGGCACGGTGAACATTGCGACAAGAACACTTTCGCTGTTGCCGCCACTGGAATCTTGTTTGCTGATTTCAAATTTCTCGACAATGCTGCTGCACCGATCGCCAAGGATCTCGTCTATGCGGTTTGTGATCTCCGTGAGTTCTATTCTCTGGCCGTGGAGCTTTACCTGGGCATCTTTCCTCCCAATGAAGAGAACATTCCCTGCGGTGTCATATCGCACCAAGTCCCCAGTCCTGTAGAATCGCTCTCGGGGTTGATCAATTCGCTGGTCACGGCCAACCAAGATTTCCCATGTATCTGGAATCTCCCCAAAAGCCATCGCAGTCTTCAGTGGGTCTAGATACCCTCGTCCAACAATCGGTCCGCTGATCACCAACTCCCCAACGCACCCTACAGGCAAAAGGCGCGAGGGCTCAAGTGGATCAACTACCCAGGTACTTGCACATATCGGAATGCCAATGTTGGCCGGGTCGGTGTCTACCGTGACGTTGACATTAAACGTCACGGTAATCGAAGTCTCTGTTGGTCCATAACCGTATATTACAGTTGTGCCATTTCCTATCCAGGCTTGAAACATTTTGGTGCTGGCTGCTTCGCCGCCGGTTATAATAGACTTTACCTCAGGTAAATCACGCGGGTCGAGGAAACCAGCGACAGTCGGGGTAAGCCAGATCCAGTTCACGGATTTCTCGATGATGAACTCAGTGAGGAAGTCCATCCGTTGCCGCTCGGAAGGAACACAGAGCGTGGAGCCAACCAGAAGAGCTGTAAATATCTCACCAATAGACGCGTCAAATGCATAAGATGCGAACTGAAGAACACGAGAGCTCGGTTCAACCCTCATAGTGTCGGCAAGTCCAAGTAAAGATGTGCAAACCGAAGCATGTTCCAGCACCACTCCTTTGGGACGGCCCGTACTTCCAGATGTGAATAATACGTAACATACGTCTTGAGGTGTCACATTCGTTAAAGGCGTCGAGGAGGACAGCTCCGCATTCTTTCCTGCGCTCCGCACTGAGCTCAATATCAGCTTCAAATACTGGTCATTGAGAGCTAGAACGGCACCAGGCACGAGATCTTCCAATTGTTGCAGTCGATTAGGGGAACATAGTGCAGTGGTCAACTGCGTCGTGCTTACGATGTCTTCCAACCTGGATTTGGGTTGGCTGGTATCAAGTGGCACAAATCCGCCTCCTGCTTTCCAGATGGCCAGCATCGCTAAAACAGCCCACCCTGACTTCTCGAAAGAGACAGCAACAAGAACTCCAGGCCCCACTTGGTGATCCCCAACGAGCTTTCTTGCAAGTACATCACTCGCTTCGTTGAGCTCCTCGTAGGTGAAATGCACGTCCCACGCATCAATAGCACTTTTGGCCCGACACTGTTCAGCCCTGCCCCTGAAAACTTCATGAATGAGTCTATTTGTTGACGCCTTTCTTTCGTGATTCCAGCTTTTGATCCATGCCCCATCCTCCTCGGAGAAGAAGTCGATATCACTCAAAACTTTATTCTCCAGTGATGCATGTGACAGCGCTGCCTCCGAAAGAGACTCGATAGCCCTGCCAAAATGTGCAAGTAGGAATTCAACGTCTGCCCGGCCTATGAATTTGGTGCTGAATATGGCGTTTATCTTTAGCCCACCATCTTCAAGAACACATTCCAAGACTAAAGGAATTGAGTGCTTAATATCAGTGTCGACACTGACAGCTTGCACCCCGTCCCACGCAAGGCCTGTCTGGCCACGGTCGTCCTGCACCACGAGGATGTTTGCAAACTCACAAGCCCATCCAGCGCTCTCGCTCAAGGTTCTGATATTTGAAAGACCCGTGTGCTCATGTCTTATCATCGCGCTCGCGTCTGCTTGTGCTCGCTTTAAGAATTCTATTATCTGCATACTCTGATCAACTGCGACGCGTACAGGGACAGTAGTTATTGTTGGGCCGACAACATGGCTCGCACCTGGAGCAGATCGCCCAGACAGTGTGACTCCAAAGACTACATCGTCCACGCCTAGGTACAGGGACTGCACCCACGCCCAGGCTGCGCGGATGAGAGAGGCCTCAGTCACGCCTGGTATGGTGTGGATTTTGAGATCAAAATGTCGAGAAATAACACTGTCTGTCTGAGGAATTGAAGTAATTGACTTTGAAATGGCAGGGAATGAAGGCCAAGGCTCTGGGGCCGAGAGATATGTTTGCCAAAAAACCTGGCTCGCTGATGGAATATCGAGCGGATATGTCTTTCTGACGAAGTTGGCAAAGTTGATTCTGGGCTCTTGCGGCAGGGACACAGATTGTTGCGTCGGGACAGATCGATAATTATTCCTGACCTGTTCCCAGATCATTGAGAGCACCCAGGCATCGTAGACAGCGTGGTGGATGGTCCACTTGAAATAACTTTCGCCGGTGGTTGGAACTTTCAAGATTTCGAAGAACGAGAGTCTCCTCCCCCCTTGGGTCTGATCCTGATTCAGTCTTCGCGCACTGATCTCATTTTCTGTTCTAAGATCAAACTCAGCTATGTCCCTCTCCTCTACATTATGACGAAAACCCAGATTGCAATTCCGGGCAAAAACCACCTGCCAGAATCTTTCATCATCCTCTGCAATCCTCGTCCGAAGAATTTCGTTTCTTTCGATCGTCAACTCCCATGCATCTCGGAATGCGTGGGTGTTTATCTCGCGATCCAAACTCCAAATCCGAGCAACAACGTAGGTACCGGGTTGCCTGATGGAAACGGCTAACAATCCTTCTTGTAAAGGGGTACATGAATAGATATCCTCGATGTCCATGGGATCAAGTCCTAGGGTAGTGCACAACTGTTGCTTTGATACTTCATTGGTCTCGTTGTTTACTTCACGTGTGACATTATCTTCTGTGACGTTCGATGGTATGCCCCCCTGTAATCCTGGCTTATCAGTAATCAAGCACGACTGAGCCATGTCTCTCAGAGTAGGAGATTCATAGATTTCAGCGACATCAAGATTCCTAAATCCAGTTTTGAGAGCTAGGACGCTAAGCTGAATGGCCTTAATACTGTTGCCGCCGAGGTGAAAGAAATTCGAGTCGTATCCGATGTCATGATAGTGGGAGTGTCCTAAAACCTTGATCCAGAGAGTTTTCAGACCATGTTCCGTTGGACTCAAGGAGCTATCACCCGCGGTGCCATGAGAGCCGTTGACCCTGTCAGCAGAACCGGGATCGATGTGTGCAAGGCCACGCAGTCCTTCGAGGGTTTTACTAGTAGCGTCGTTAAGTAGCCTTCTGAGTTGGTTGCGATCCTGCTTGCCTGAACGCGTCATGGGAATATGAGAAATGGGGACGTAAAGTGAAGGCTCCATGTACTGCGGAAGTGCATTCCTGACGCAAGCCTTGATCTGTCGAATTAAAATTAAGATTTCCGAATTGCTCGAAGGGCTTATAATACTGGCTTCTGATGCAGGAAGTTCGGAGGCGTAAGAGCTTAATGATGATGTCCCTTTGAAGCTGAAAAATGCCACCAATTCCTGACCTTCATTTGCAGTGGAGAGCTTTTGAGCCTGATCCTGAAAGTTCATCAACTCAACCACAGCTCCATTGATGTCGTCGTGTAGCTTAATACACTCCTCAATCTCCCCTGCTTCCATTCTGAAACCCCTCAGTTTAAGTTGCTGGTCTCGACGCCCAACGTACATCAGGTTTCCTCCTTCATTCAGAGTAAACAGATCCCCAGTCCTGAACGCTCTTCTATGTTCTGCTTGCGGAAGCCACCTCTTACACTGCTCAGGTAATTCAACAAAAACTTCCGCGGTCTTCAGCTTGTCGCCCAAGTATTCGTCCATGACACTCTCTCCATAAACAACTAATTCACCGATGCACCCTACTGGCACCAGTTTGCTTACATTATCCTTATCCACCAAGAACAGCTTGTTGCCACCAATGGGCCGTCCCAGGTCTCTTGCGTCCGTGTCGAGCTCCACATTGTAGTTTCCCACACATGCGATACACGTTTCTGAGGGGCCAAGCTCGTTCCCAAGCCTGACATCAAATCCTGGGCTCTTCCATCTTTGAATGGTTTCGGTAGTGAGCAACTCGCCACCGAAAATCAACGTCTTCAAAGTTGGGACATCCTCCGGGTTGAGGTATGTGGCGAATGTGGGGGACAAGGATGCCCAGCTAACACGTTTCTCAGTCATAAATTGTGAAAGTCGGGATGGGTTGATGCGAAATGATTCGTGAGGAATAACAACACAGGCACCGGCGGAGAGAGTACCGAAGATGTCAAAGACAGAGACGTCAAATGCGAAGGAAGCGAATTGCAAGACTCTTGTTGCCGAAGTATAGGATGGGAGAAAGGACAGGCGGGATTGAAAGTTTGTTGCGCAAGCATTGTGGGATATTGCGATACCTTTTGGAAGACCTGTGGACCCAGACGTGAATATGATATACGCCAGATCACTCGAGGAAATGGAAGGGAGTGGCGTCAAAAGTGTTGGAGTTCCTGGTGATGATCCTAAATCTTTAATGAAGCTTTTGTTAACAGCCAGAATTTTCCGGCACTGGCTCTGCGACGTAAAACTCCCCGCCTCAAACCTGGCTTTTTGGTCATCATCACAGAGAATAAGATCTAATGGGGCTTCTTCCATGCCATACACACTGTGTAAGACTGCCTTTATTCTCTCGCCCGGCCAACCTGTGTCCAGGGGAAGGTAAGCTCGTCCGGTCTTGAGGATTGCCAACATAGCTACAATAGCGTATGCTGATTTGGAGAAACAAATTGGAATGATCGAGGACGTGCTGGCACTGCTAGAAGGTTTATGAATATAGTTATGGTATATTTGATGTGCCAAATTCGTGGAGAGTGTGTTCAGCTCTGCATAAGTGAGACTTGCATCCCAAGCGTCGATAGCTACTGAGTCTGGCTGACAGCGTGCTCTATTTTCAAACTCACATTGGAGAGTTTCGGCATAATTGTTGTCGGGTAGGTCTTGCTCGACACTGGAATCAAAAAACAGGTCTTCGATAGCCTCAAGGTCCATGCTTGTCAGAAGATCAATATGGTCGAGTTCTACATCCCTATTCTCGTTGCTGAAGACCTCGTGGATGGCCTTTGCGAAATGGTTACAAATTCTCTCCACTGCCGTAGCCGAGAGCAGTCGATCATCGTATTTAGCAACAAGTAGCCAGGAACCGGAAGAAGAAGGGGTAACTTCCATTACTAAGCCGTACGTTTGCATTAAGTCCAGGTGGGTTTTGGTAAAGTCAAGTTTCTCTATGTTCTGAGCAGACGGGTAATCAATTGCATTGGTCACAGGAGCAGGAGTTGGGTGGTTCTTGGGCTGGATAACCAACAAATTTTGGAATGATGAAGCCCTCCTTGTAGATGGGCCCAGGTTTTGGATGAACTGCAGGCCAACCTGTTCGTGATCTCTCGCATTGGCCGCATCGCGTTGGAGCTTTTCAAGATGCTGGGCCAACGTCTTTCTCTCCCCGTCGAGTGTCACTCTGACTGGCACCGTTGCAAAGGTTGGGCCCACGATATCTTTCGTCTCGGTATCATACCGCCCTGCAACGGTACTGCCGAAGACCACATCTTTCGTTGCTGTGTGCTTTGCAATCACAATTGCCCACGCAGCACGGATCAGAGTCGAGTTTGTGGCATCAGCGACAATTGTCCGTTTAGGCGCTGGGAAGGAAAATGGGGTCTCGATCCGAGTCTGTGGATGCGCCGAGGATGAGAAAGATTTTGGAAGAGATGGGAAGATGGCAATGCTATCGCATCCAGCC
Organism: Hymenoscyphus linearis; assembly: GCA_900536425.1. NCBI lineage: Eukaryota > Fungi > Ascomycota > Leotiomycetes > Helotiales > Helotiaceae > Hymenoscyphus > Hymenoscyphus linearis. The sequence continues at coordinate 110,259 of UNPR01000144.1, read as the reverse complement.
AATTCTTCAGTCCAGAATGTGGACGCGGCTCCATAGTCGACTTTTGAGACATGCTTGTCCAGAAATTGGGTGACAAAGGAAGGGCGTGGGAGCAAGGGAGGACTCGTCTGTTGGTGGTAGATCTGGAGAACATCTTGTAGTACAAATAGATGTGAATTGTCATAGATGGCATGGTGCATGGTCCAGATAAAAAACTTATACACAGGGCCACTGCCATTCAGGACAGTCAGGATTGTGAACGCGCTCAGCTTCTGCCCGAGTCCCATATCGCGCGACCGCAGCTGCCCTATTATAAGGGCCAATGCCTCCTTTCCCTCCATCGTATGCTCTTCCCATTGTAGTTCCTCTTCATCGAGAATTACCAGGCGCATGCCTCCAGTCGCGCCCGCCTCGACCTCTGCATCATCCCGCCACACGATGCGCGATCGCAATATCTCATTTTGCTGAACGACAGTGCTCCATGCGGCTTTGAAACGAGGGAGATCGGCAGATACTGGAATAGGAAAGACATGAGAACCTATCCAGGTGCCTGGCTGCGAAATAGAGCTAGCAAAGAGGCCGGTCTGCAACGCGGAGAGGGAACGATGAGGGTGCTGGAGCATGCGGTCGTTCTCGTTCGCGGGGTCGGTACGAGAGCGAGGCAATCCGGGGAGTGATGCATCTGGATAGAGGTCGAGTTAGCTGTGAGGCCATATTGTAGGTTGTACATATATGTATGATATATAGGTGTGTCCTTGGTTGTGAATGGGTGGTAGTGGTGTTGACGAACCGCTTAATCCCTGTGGCGCGGAAATCGAGTTCATGGTGAGCGCGCGACGGCCCGATGGCGGACTTGAGAACTACACCTGATACGGCAATGTTCCTTCTCACGCCTTTCGAGTATTTCTACTGCATGTAAATGTAAGTATACTGGAATGGTAACTTGTGTATAACAATCATAAGAAAAATATCAAATTGCAAAATATCATTGTGGACATAACGAAAACCTTATTTCGTTCATCTGTTAGTTAGCTATATCCCTTCTACCTACTCTTAAAATGCTCAGTGCTTGTATGTTTGAAAGTGGAGTAAGAGGTGTGTGTTCTTCGATCTGCGCCTTTCTAAGCAAACATGGACTCATACCAGAAAACCTTAAAAAAATTGCTCTATTACCAGTATCTAGATCTGTTAGTGCCTGGGTATGGTTTGTGATTTGTGCCTCAAGATTGACCTAAGTTTTACAACAAGTGAGTTCTCAGAGTTAGTCGTCCTGGGACATCTAGCACGGTATTTTCTCAAAGTATTCACAAAGCAATGGGGCCCTATGGCTTGTTTTACTCAATCCACAAGCAAAGAACTTGGCATGTAGGGAATCTATAGCAGAAGTCTTATGAGGTCACCCTGCCTAATTTCCAAGCAGTCAAGTCTTATTTTGTTTAATAGTCGAGTGATCTTACGGCTGGGGTACGTCGCACCGCGACTTCGGTTATTTGGAGGGTACTCCGTAAAAAGAATAAAACCTACTACTTAAACTCCGTGTAGCCTATTGTAAGTTTTCTACGATAAGGTAAAGACCAACTTCGTCGGATTCTTCTTTTAAGTATCTCGCAGTGGTAACTTTGGAAGTAAAAGTCTGTAACTCAAAGATCGCCCCACTGCTCAAAGTTGGGGGATTAGACTTTTTACCGGGCTTCTGATAATTGGCTGTATTACATACTTCCGCCACCGCTTCGTAGAAAGGTCCCATAACCCAGCTAGCTGTATTGTTCGCATTAGCCAAACTCTCCGTCCTTCCGTAATTTATACGAAACTTTATAGTACAGCAAAAGTACTGTATGCAGAAAGACAAAGTATCGGGGAAAGGATTCTCCTCTGTCGAAAAATCTGGGAAAGTATCTAGTAGCAGTATTTTTGCGCCGGACTGAGCACCAGCAAAAAGACGATTTTCTGTGGCCTCTGAGGTGTATAGAGGCGTGCTAAGCTACGAAATTAGATATAAAAGAGCAGCCCTGGTTGTACTGTAGTGACCGGAGAAAGTGTTTCTCGCGCAACGCTGCGGCTATGAAACCTATCAAATGTGGCCTTTCTACTCTATTTAGCATGGTCACCAGTCGATCATTTAGCAATTACCCACCGGTTTCTCCTCCGTCCTTGTGGGGGAGAAGATGTCTGTCCCGCCAATCTTTGTGAGGCTACGTCATGTTGCCTGTTGTGTTGTCCAAAAGACAATTGGGAAAGCATTTTAGAAGCATGTATTAATCCATACGAAGAAACGTCTAGAAGAGCATGCGGCGTAGTCAACTTTGTGTTCGACTTTCATTTCTCCGGGAAAATCCAGCCCATATGCTCATGTGTTGTAAAATCGTTTCTCAAAGTAATTATTAATGAGACTTCAGAATTAGACGGCCATCGCAGTTTACTAGAACGAGAAAAGGAAGGATCTTCAATGAGGTGCAGGTGGTCGGCGCTCTCGCCGAGCCTTCTTTTGTGAAAACTCCGCACTTAGCTAATCCGAACGCTCCTAGCCAAAAAGAGGCTATTATTTAAGTTCAAGAGTCTAGATTTGCGTGTCCCCGTGGGGGAACCATTCGTTTTTCACATGAATCCAGCATTTCAGGAGTAGTCCCATGAGGGTGCAGTTTTGGGTGTGGGGTTTAGATCGTAAGCGAGATCGTGTTCAACCACGGCAAATTCCAGAAAAGGAGGAACAACACTATATGGCTTCAGCCGGCGTATGGCCCATGATTATGTTCTCACCGCCTTTCGTTCAGATGAGAACTGAAGTACTGTTCAAAGATTCAATTCTTTTGGGGTGTGGTGGAGTGAAAAGATGGACCCCTCATCGCAGCTAAATGCACAAGCGGTCCCGTTGTTTCTACTCCTGAAAGGCTTGAGGAAAAGTAACGTATGCATCCGATCAGAAAGTGTCTTGATGTCTTCCTAGATGTTCTAGATGCCATACTTGGCATTGAGTCAGCCGTACCAAATAAACCATACGGCATATATAGGAAGAACCTGCAACCTAGTTTACATAACATCACAACATCCCAGCGGGAATGGTGCCATGTTAAGCAAACACCACGAAGAATTCAAAACGAAATAGCCTGAATATCATAATCTACAATCTAAGTGTACTTTCTGTATATCTCTTTTGGACTCGTTACGCTACATCCCATCAGAACCTTCCAGTTCAACAACAACAAAGCACTTTTGAGGCCCTGCAGGAACATGGATCTCGACAATTCCCCCTCTCAAAAGCTTCTGGAGGACGGCCAACTCTCAGAAGTTACATTTTCTGACAAGTACGAGCCTCAGCACGTGTCTCATCGCAGCAGCCTATGGTTCAAGACGAAGGTGGCAGCCCTCATAATTGCAATTACCACCGCTGGTTTCTTGTTCGGACGAATAAGCCATGATTTGAACGTTCTATCTTCACCGTCAACGGAACTTACATCTTTGGGACATTGTCCCCAAGACTGGCGCGAAGCAAAGGCTCTGGGATGTATGTATGATTTCGTTCTCTCCAACTGGATTCATCCTCGCTGTCACAACGAAGAGATGTATCAGCGATATTTGGGTCTTCTGGAAGAGCAGAACGCCACGTACTGGCGCGAACCGGAAGAGATAAACCGAGTTTCCTTTGAGGAAAGCATATCGGGGGAGCATGGAGCTCTATATTCCAGGGGAAACATACATCATCTTCATTGTTCATACGCTTTGCACCGTGTAATCAACGCTGCCGAATCCACCCCGAAGGTTCTAGACAGTTATTGTAGGAGACAGGCGCATATTGACCATTGTTTGGTCTTCAACGGAAATCCTGCGGCGCGGCACGGTGAAATAGGGGATGATGAAGATACATTTACGATGTTAACCAACCTTCCAGAGGGCATTGATTGTTTGGTCGGCTAGCAGAGGTCAAGGGCGGTGCAAATTGGAGGCTGGAAGAAATGTTCAACCGGAAGAATGTGGTCTTCGGGGGTGCCAAGGCAAGCGTTGAATGCATCTTCAATACTGTAATCAAATTAGAGCCAATCTAGCCGACTAGAAAAGTTCGGGTGAATTTAATGACGGTGGCTAGGAGAATTATACGTTTGTTAAAATAGTATAACATAAACCTGCGGCAAGAATAGCACCGAATTACCAACAAGACTCTGAGTAAGTGCTCAACAGTCGATTGTGAAAGCAGCTATACTCCAAAGTGGGAAAGCACTAGTCTACATAGAAATGGCCCTTCAGATACGGAGAAAGTTAAGCGAGCTGGGTCCACCCTTATAATGGGTCGAAGGTCAGTCACGTGACCTAGGTGAGCAAAGCATGCTTGCTATTGATTGAACAATGAGCATTCATTCAGAGCCTCAGCCGTGAACTGTCTAACTTCTTCCAATTATCTACTCATGCTCATTACTTAGATCGAACAAACCATTAATCAAAGATTTTCGGACAATTAACCTAATAGTCTTGAAATATATGTAAATATGTGAATGCTTTATATCAACTCAAGATCATAGAGAGCAAAAGAACTTTTGCCACTTTTCTTGTTCATGGGGAAGCAATCACCAGAAGACCGAAACCCCCGGACGTTCCTTTCCAATGTACCTCTCAGTCCCTAGTGCTTGAAGCTGTCAACTGAATGAACTTCTCTCCCCTCTCTTGCTGATTCAATTTCCCCGTCTCCGCCACTAAGCCTGCTTCCATGAGCACGTATGAATCCCAATCTTCTTCCACTAAACCCCCCAGGCGGTGTACCACCCCCAGTATCGTCTTTCCCTTGAATCTCTTCCGGATGAAAGCCCTGGCCACCAACTCCCTCTCGTCATCAATCGAACTCGTCGCCTCATCCATTACAACAATCGGCGAGGAACTGATGCTTAATCTTGCGAGATTAAAAAGTTGTCTCTCTCCATGTGATAGCAGTGTCTTTAAACTGATACCCGCGTAGTCCAACCCCCCGGCATCCGCAATCTTCTCATAAAGCCCGAGTATTCGCAGAGAGTCTGCCATTAAAACCGTCAAGCGATCTTCCGCCGGTTCATCACTAAGGTTTTCGGAATCCCTTTGACGTCCTCGGTTGTAGTAAACGCGGAAGTTATCACGAACACTACCTGGAAGAAAGAACGTGTCCTGAGGGAGTCCGGCGATATTCATGCGTAGTGTTTCCACGCAGAGGTTTGAGGTTGGGACACCGCTAATGATAAGTTGACCGGAGGTCGTATTCAAAAGACTGAAGATAGATGAGACTAGCGACGTTTTACCGCTGATAGTGAAGTTAATGATGTGAATTTGGGATGGGATTGTGATAAAGGTCTTGGGGTGTGGACGATGAAGCTTACCTTCCACTTCGGCCACAAATGGCAACTCTTTGGCCGTGGGCGATGTTCAAATTGATATTACGAATTATTGGGTTTCCTCCCAGACTACTCAATAAGAGTTCAGGTTAGCATCCAAAGATTCGCAGGAGAGATTTCTAGGGATCTTCATAACGTACGCATGACTAGCAGTGAACTCCTCGAAGCTAATTGACCCGTCCCTTGGCCACTCCTCCATAGATTCTGATGTGCGGGAAGCGTCATATGCTCGACGACGACAACCGTCATGGTCATGTTCCGACTTAGCCGTGGTCACGAATTTGTTGATACGTCCCATCGCCCCTATTGATGTCTCGAGATCTGTAAAAGATCGCACAAACATTTTCAGACTGGCCCCCAAAGTCAACTAGAGATGACGTTAGAGGAGCTGTAGCTGAGGAGAAAATAAGATATATAGTGAACACGAGAACTTTGGTATGAGTGATTTGAGGGATTACAGTCATGGTCTTATGATTGACCAATTATGGGGAATGAGAATCAGAAACATTAAGACTTACTAGACTTGTCAGAGCAAGGCCTAAGAAACCGGTGTCGGCCGAATCTTTCAAAGCAACAGCGGTCGCACAGGTAATTATTGCAATGATGGCCACGAACAAATCTAGCACCACCTGAAGTAGCTGTTGAATAGCCAATAACGCATAGTATGGCCTCTGGCTATCATCCAAGATGTGTAAAAACCTGGTGTAGAAGTGATCTATCCACCCAAATGAGTGAATTGTGCGGGTGCCTTGCATGGTCTCGATTGCGTGGCTGAAAATTGGAGAAACAGAGTTGAGGTCGAGCAGTCGGAGCTGGTATGATATTCGGAGGTAGGCCCGACACAAAATCCAGAAAGCTAGACCTAGGAATGGAATAGCGATTGCAGCGAATTTTGATGCCAGAATGGTAATCAGGACGTTGATTACGACGAGAGAAATAGCTGTATGTTTGGCGGTTGTCAGCATATTTACAACCCTTGCTATTCCTCATGATACCCAGGGAAGCTGGAACCTTTATGCAGGGGGCATCAAGTCATCTTACCAAACGCTGAAGTTGAAAATGCTGTCGGAAGCTCTTTGTCTACGAATCTAAGGTCTTGACTGAAACTGTTCATAATCTCTCCCTGTTCTGTTGTGGTGAAGAATGACATCGGTGAGCTAAGTAAATGGCTATTAGCCCCCAAAGTTTGACCTGGATAGGATGTGAATACTTGATGAGTGCTTTCCACTGGATCTTGTGAAGTTGAGTACTTGAAGTTCCGACCCCGTGGATAAAGAAATGCCTTGAATACGAATGAAGAGTTAGCGAGAGACTTCCGATGAGATGAAATGACCTCTGTGTACTGAAAAGCTTGACAACGACTTACCAGCTCCACGAGAAAATGAATAGCAAAGTCATACAAACAAGGCCGATATATAGTCCAAGGTGGTCATAGGCATTATGTGAGTAGTATTGAGATATCCTCTTCAATTCGAAGCCTAGTGCACCTGGTTAATCGAAAGCTTTGGCCCACACGTTATAGAAGTCTTTGAATCATATACATACTCCTGGCCAGCGATGCAAAAGCAATGGAGGCAGTCAAAACAAAGAAGATGATGAGGTTCCTTTTTCCGAGTGAGGACACGTAGAGTATATGTTCCTCCCACGAGGCACTTCATTTCGAGACGTTAGAAATTGGACTCTGGACCGGAGAGACGACTTACTTAGGCCCGGGTCCATTCTCAGCATTGCTAGATGGCTCTTGTCTCTGGTGCCGAAATGTGCCGCTAGTTACATCATGGTCGATATCCTCATTGGGAATAGGTGGCCCAATGTGATCAACTGAAGCGGTTTCAAAGTCATATAGTTTAATATCAGGTACAGGAACTTTACTGAGGGGTTGTTCAAATAGCTCTCCGCCCTGTATCTCGAAGACCCGATCCGCAAGGTGAAGATGCTTGACTTCAAGAAAACCCGACAGTAAGCAATTGGTCTAATTGAAACTGTTAGAGGGAAGATTTCTACATACCGACGCTGGTCGTCAAAATAACAGTGACTTCAACGGATCTGAAGAAGCCTCTAGGACCAAAGAGTGCATCGCTAATCGCACGCTCACTGTTTGCGTCGAGGCTACTGAGCGGATCATCAAGTATGAGAACCTTATTACGTGAGTAGATAGCTCTTGCGAGCGCCTGTACGGTTTAGTAAGGTAGCTGATTATCTGCACATGAAGGGTTCACTTACAATACGTTTCTTCTGTCCTCCACTCAGACCCGTCCCGTCGGCACCAACCAATGTCATTAATCCTTGCCTAAGATGAGTAATGTCTTCAGTGAGACAACAAAGGGATAGCACGTGAGAAAACCAAGCATGGTCGTATTTCTCGGCGCCTATGATCACATTTTGGACTGTTTCGTTCGGGAACCAAGGGCTCTGTTGGCAATATGCTGCATGGGTGAAGTCTTTTGTCATCGAAGTCACGGACTTGAGCGCCTGTGTCCTGCCCATTATAATGTCTAGGAGGGACGACTTCCCAGAACCAGCTCTAGTTGTGTCAAGTTAGCATAACTGACAGCAGGTTTGGCACGGTATGAAGACTGGGTGCATACTTTCCAACAATAAAACAGATTTGAGATGACTGAATTTCGAAAGAAACATTGTTCAGGAGAGCGCTCGATGACGCCCACCCAATTGTCCCGTTCTTGATACTGAACACAGAGCGAGCCTCTGCTTTCATTTCTGCAAACGGCTTCTTCAATTCGCGTGTTCCAGACATGTCGCTTAACATCAAGACAGCAGACTCGGAACTTGAAGACTCTCCTGATGCCAAGTACTCTTGAATCCGCTGTAATGATGCCATAGCTGCTCCCATGAGCGGAACGGTTGAAATGAGAGCCTGGAGCGAGCTCATAGGTAGCTGTAGAATTGCCAGAGCCGAGAACATCTTTGTGGCGTTCAGGTCTTCACCAGTGTATCTCGATATCATGGCAAAAGTTGCAAGAGTAGCGAGTGTGATCCCGAGGGTAGAGACGTTGGCTATGGAATCGTTAGCCGTCATGTTTGGTGCGTAGTCTTCACTTGTGGGGTATATCATACCAAGTGCCGCGAGAAGACTTAACATCTTTCGAAATTGACTAAAAGAACGGTTATTCCACGCATTCGAAGCATTATGTCACACGTTCAATGCCTGGATGATCGACAGGATGGTGAGGATAATATACTCACTTGCTCTTATGGACTTCTAAGTCTCGATATTTCAAGACCGCTTGCGAAATTTCACCAGACATGCCCGACATCTTGATCCCTAGCATGTTCCGAAGAACATAAAGGGTGTACTCTGTTCTTTCAGCTGTGCTATGAAGCCATTTTTGCTGGAGCGATTTGAGGTATTTTGATAGATACGAGGAGATGGCAGTCACACCTACAGTTCAAAAGAAATTTCTGTTAGCAAACGGGAAAGCCTTGGGGTACGACCATAGCTTCGCGTACCAAATATACACACGAGAGGGGATATAAAACTGTTGTGGTCTAAGTTAGCTCCCAGTAGTAATAGAAGGCCAGCGGCAATTGGCTTCATCGTCAAGACTCACGCCAATCCAACTTCGCTGTACAACATCCACATTGAGATGGCAGCAGTGATAAACGTAGCCCAGATCTCATGTGCCCATCGGAAACCTTGCAAAATAGCATCAACGTCGGAGCTCAGTAAACTGATCATTGCCCCATTGCCATCTTCTTCAGATTCCCGTGACAACAATGCTCGTTTATAGATTGCAGCGAAAAGAAGGCCTCTCAAGCGAGTAACTTCGCTGTCGACTGCATGCCAATAAGCACCAGACAACAGGGCTGCCCCAGGGTATGCGAGCACTACAGCAAAGAGTAATGTAACTCCGTTGCTACTTTGCGGGGTCTCGGTAAATTCCAGGATCGCTTTGATGATCATAGGCTGTGCCAGTAATGTAACGAGTAGTAGAACACGAAGTGTGATGGGAATAGCAATCGATACGCAGAGCGATCGAAGTATCTTACGGTGTAATGCGAACCGAGAACCAGAGTACGTTAGGGAGGGACAAGAGTTATCAAGAACCGTGTTCCGAATTCCGTAAGCACACTGGATTTGTATGCTCTGCCTTGTAGTTGGCAGGTCTCTTATTTTTAGACGAGACCTGTATCCCCTGCGAATGGTGCTATATAGCCATACGAAAGCCAATCTCGATAGAAGTCCTGCATTATCCTCCGCGCAGCTGGACATATTTGTTGACGGGCGGAACTGCTCGCTAATGGCAGCCAAGAATTTGAATAGCCCAAGAGCAAAATACATCGTTCCAGACGAAATAGGTATCACAGGAAGCGCTCCAAGGTCCTCACTGATTTTGCAGACGTGGGTCATCGTACGCGCCCGAAGAAAGTCACTCGCCAGGCCAATCATCAAAAACATCGTGATCGGTCGTGGAGAGGTTGACCATGATGTCGTCGCCATTTCTAGGGAGGCATTGAGAAGTAGGAACAATGCTGAGATAGCAGAAATCAGGTCCGCCGCATAGGACATGCTGGTCTGAACACATTGTTGGGATTGTATTCCAGTATTTCGCGACGATACGTGATGCCGGAAGATTACGATAAGACCGGCGAGGATAAAATGAAAGGTATAGATTCCCTGGATCCTTCCATCAATAATGAATCGACCAATACCTCAAAGCGGGGAAGACACCCTTACCTGCTTGATCCAGTACTTCCATGTGGTTACCTTTTTGGATGGCCACCAGTTCACTGTTCTGGCTGCAACGAGCCGGATGTACAAAAGAACCAATATAAATATTCCAGGTCCCAAGGAGAGTACTGTCTCCTGGAACAACACCGTAAGGTCAGCACCTCGAGGGCAAGACTCGCTGACTAATGGACCGAAAGACTCATCAGCGCAAAGATCTGCTGTTGAGGTGTCGTATGAGTGCTTAACGCTGAACCTCATTTTTATATGTCCATATGAGTAAATTGGGGAAGGATTTCCACGAGTAGAGCTTGTACACGGAAATATACAGCTATGGGTAGGCAGCCCACAAATACTGTGACGTTGTTGCTTGGCTCGCAGATAAGTACCGCGGAGTCCCTGGATATCCGTTTTGACGTGAGCGGAGAAGCAAGCAATATACGCCAGTTAAAGTTTATCCCCGCCCCCTGCCTGTAGAAGCCCCAATCTGACTCGCATGGAACAAATGTTTACAAAGAAAAAGGCATGGGGAAGTTATTATTGGATTTAGGGTGAGGGGCTTCACAGTATTGGCACCGCCTTCGATGCAAGTATATGCAGTTTGTAACGGCGCTTCTCTTTTGATCCTAGTAGCTTCTGTCCGATCGCGAAGTAGAGTGAAGCAAACTCTGGAATTTGAAGCTCACATATGTAGCAGAATGTGTTCAATGGGCCCACTATGGCAACTTTGGCAACTTTTCCTGCGCCCAGACCGACTTGAAGAAAGGTTTGGCCACAATCTTGGAGAGAACGGCAAGTGACATGAGGCTCAGCATGAAAATATTTGCGCCTTGACAAGAGCTATCGGAATAGAATAAATGGAGATAGTAGCTCCTTGTCTTTGGCAAGTCACCGCTACACAAACGGTGCTTGGTTATAATAAACTAGTGCTATAAACTCTTCACGAAACCTTCCCGCTTTCAATCCAGAACACAACCTTTTGGTTTCGGAGTAGAACCCGCACAATGACAACCGACTACTACGCAAAGGTCATATCTGAGGTCCAGAATGATCCTTGGATCAAAATTGCGGGCATCGATGCGGATGGAGTGCTGAGAGGCAAAGACATCGCCAACTCCAAGTTTATGAAGGCTGTCCAGAAGCCGTTCAAAGGGCTTGGGATGTGTAGTGTTATATTTGGCTGGGATATAACAGATGAGGTATGTTCGTGCCTTCCTATGGGTTCATACAATATAGCAAGAGCTGGACCAAGCGACAACTCTAATACTCATGACAGCTATACCACGATGAAACTCTTCCTACGTCGAATATTCAATTGGGATACCCAGACCTGATTGCCAAGGTTGACCTGGATACTTACCGACGTATTCCGTGGGAAAATAATATGCCATTCTTTCTCGTGTCCTTTTATAATGCTGAGACAATGGAGCCCGTAACTCTCTGCCCTCGCAATGTTCTTTCGGTGCAGCTACAGAAGGCGAAGAGTCAGCTTAAAGTCCAGCCGCTAGCTGGGGGTGAGATTATACTTATTGGCAAAACAAAATCAATCGAAGTAAGCACTAGCTAACAAGGGCAATTTTAGTTGAATACGAGTTCTTCCACTACAGAAATGAGAAGAACTCATTAAATGCTAAGGGAGATCCTCAATTATCCTCAATCTCCTCTCTGCCTCACCTCAGCGCTGGAATGTTTACCTACTCACTCATCCGCCCTGCAGAAAATAAGGCGTACTACCAAGCAATCAAGGACGCCACCCTTCACTTCGAATGCCCGATCGATGGGCTTCATACAGAATCGGGCCCTGTATATGAGGCCTCCTTAGCCTATGACACCATGGATAAGATCGCTGATCGGGGCGTTCTGTTCAAATATCTCATCAAGTGCATTGCACATGATTTTGATATTACGCCAACGTTCATGGCCAAGCCGTTATCACAGATGCCTGGAAATTCTGGACACGTGCACATCTCACTAGTTGATTCCGAAGACCCAAACCGTAAGGTTTTTGACAGGCAAACACGGGACGATAATCCTCCTTTCCAGGCTCTTGAGTACATCAGTAATGAAGGACGATCATTCCTTGCGGGTCTCCTGGAAGGCATCCCGCATATCATGCCCCTGCTTTGTCCGACAATAAACTCATACAAAAGGCTAGGGAATTGTCAGTTCTGGACCGCATCATCTGTGTCATGGGGAATCGAGAATCGTAATGCTAGTATCCGGGTCGTCACGGGTGGCGCGTCTGGTGGGACAAGATTTGAGTGTAGGGTTCCAGGGGCTGATGCCAGCGCACCATACGTTCTTGCCGCACTACTGGGGTGCGGTCTATGGGGGATGGAAAAAAAACTTAATGTCAAGATTCCGCCTCTTGAGCAAGTTGACTCCCGGAAGGAAAAAAGTTCAATGGGAGAAAGACAGTCCGAGAGCCAGAAGTCCTTGAGCCGCACTTTGAAGGAGGCTGTCATAGATATGACTCGAGAGGATAGTATTGCAAGAGAGGTCCTTGGAGATGACTTTGTGGAACAGTTTGCTGCGACGAGGTTGCAAGAAGTTCGATGTTTTGAGGACTCAGTCACAGACTGGTAGGCACGTTCTTCTCATTTTCCTGTGCTATGCTAATCCAACTCTTTATGCAGGGAAATATCGAGATATCTTGAACGTGTTTAGCTACCTCAGAATCAGATGGTCAATTTTGATGAAGTACGGTACCATTTGCACCAGTGGCGTGGGCTGTACCTGGGACAGGGTTAGCGAGTGTTAGCCGAGAGCACCTGACCAATAATATTATTTCGGACCATGCAGGTGCATCCCCCATACGGCACGTGATGTATCAACGTGGTTAAGACCTCGGGAGTGGGAGCACAGATGACCTCCGGACTTGGCCTCGAGCTCAGACCTAGATAGATCCCTGGCAACGCACATAAAAATATCTCAGATTAAAGCTAGAATATTACGCTAGTTGACCCACTGAAATTGATATTCGTTATTTTCAAAGGTTAATTTGGACTGTTTTCGAATCAAAATGCCGTTCGTCCTGTCTTTACAGACTGCAGGACTCCATTTCCACGTAAGTGATCCATCAGCTCAAACATAGTTCCCTCACCGCCTGTTCAGATGTCAGCTATATGTCTTTCTATGTGATTCATTGGCATTTCATTCAAAGTTGGCATGAGAAAATAAATAGAGGGGTAAGTTAGCAAAATGCTTACCAGGTGAGACAGCAAGGGATGCCGCAACGGGATATATTTCGGTTTGACTTGTGACACTTGAAGGTCCCCCAGATTGACCGATCGGAACATGGTGATCTGAGTACAGTAAATTGGCCATTAGTCTTCTTCCATATTGCAATAGCGCCAAGATATTGGCTTTGGGTGAGATAGTGTGTAATGGTTTAAGAACAACGTGAGATTGGAATACATACCGGAAAGATCGGCGAGGGTGCTAAGGTGATTGAAAGGCAGAACATGACCTGGCTTAGAGGGCACGAAGTATCGCTCATCGGACCTGTACATGAAGTTGGTACACAGATCACAGTAAAATGGGATTTCATGGGGCCTGTTCGCTTCTGGTAAATAACTTACTGTGTATCGCGGAGGTCTTCGCCATTCGTTGAGCCTCGACTCACAAGTAGTATAGGCACTGGGCTATCCGCTTCCGTAAGATATGTTTTCACCCAACTAGATTGGAAGCATAGTATCAGTGAATAAAGCTCTGTCTTAAGGACCGCGATACAGAGACGCCATGGTCAATCTTACGATTTAAGCATGTGCTTCTTGACGAGAGCCTCTCTGTACATGGACTCAGAGATCTCACCTCCTTCGATCGTCTTCCATGCTGCCTTCGCACTGTTGTTGATCAGAGGGAGGCGACCGCCGTTTTGTGCTGCACTAGTATTTAAAAACTGTATCAGCTACATAACTCCAAGAATTTCGACAGGACGATAGCATCTCTTACAACACTTCCATAAATGGTCTGCCCAGATCCCGGTAGGATTCCCAGTATACGATTTTCCGGTATAACTACACGTATTCACAACTTCATTAGCAACTTTGCAGGTCGATCCGGTAACTCCTCTGGATCATGCCGGGCCCAGATCATAGTTTTCTGCGTGATGGCCGATTAGTTGAAGGTACTCACATCGCCAAACTCATCGCCAATACTTCCCAGAGCCATATCACTTTCTGTTTGCGGCTGAGAACATTTGAATTTCTCTTTCGTATCCTCCCACAGAGAGTCAAGAATAACATACTCTCGTCGAAGGTCGAGTGAGGTCTCTAGCGCGCGAATAAACACCTCGAACACAGCATCTGCTGTAGTGATTGTATCGCTGAGGCACTCGTCTTGTGTAAGAAGATAATCTTTGTTGGGAACAATTATTTTCAACCTGCCTGGCAGAGGCGATGAAAGTAAGGGGGCATGAAGAGTTGTCGACTGAGATTTTATGAGTGCTCGGAGAACCCTACAGTAGAGTATAGGGTCTCTGGCCAAAACACCTAGTTTTATACCGTCAGAATAGGTCAAGGACACTCTTCTGTTCTGTTTTGAGACTCACCCACTGTATCTAGTGACTTAGCCAAAGATTGCATGCGCATGCTTGGGATGTTAATTAATCCCGTTGTCGGTCGGCCCCCGTAAACACCGTTGGCATCTGCAGGAAGCCGTACAGACCCCCCTAGGAAAGCTCGAAATATTAGATTGCTTCATCATCTAGCAAGGTCGAACTTTCAATGGACCTGCGGCTTCTATAAAAAGGGTCCCGTACCGGTATCTGTTCCAATGGCAAAATCAAGCCAGTCATAAGCAGCCACAGCACTTGCACTTCCTCCGGATGAGTCCGATGGTGCCTGCAGGCCGTCTGCTCTAGGGTTGAAATTCCTGTGATATTATCATTAGTAAATAACTAAATAACCCTTCAAAATGTCATTACACACAGTAGATAGTCGGGATTTTGCCAATGATATGGGCCCGCGAATGCAAATTCTGACTGTGGAAGGAGAGGTTAGCTGCGGAAAGAAAAATTGCTTTGGTCAACCTACCAGTTTGTTCTTTCCAACGAAGATTGCTCCTAATTTCACAAGAATCTTAACGATCCCGTCTGAGTCTTCACACTCGACCAGTCGGCTTCTCTGTAGTTCTGGGGAGTTCTTCTCTGTAATGCTGACCCATGCTCGACTTCCAAGGTTTGGTGGTCCTAGATCGCTGATATAGAATATGTCCTTCACCGAGAACCGCAATCCTGCCAGAGGTTTCTCCACCGTCGTGGGATGACTTTGAAGTCTCGATGATACGGCGACACATAATGTGTTAGATTTTGCCATATGAATACGGAGCGGCAATATTTTGCCCATCGATGGCGAGTACGTGCTCTATGATACTTGTCAACTTCCTGGGGCCGCTGTGTTTTGAAGGGTTCATAGGAGGGTGTCTCGTGTCTTTACAAGAATATATGTCTCTTACCTGAGTAAATGTCTCATATTTATCTTCATACAGCCCAAACGCTGGCATCAATCTTCCATCCGTGAATGATACGAAGTGAGGGCCTGGAAAAAGTGTATTGTACAAGGTATTTTTAACAGAATCGGGAGCATGAACCTGCTCCACATCTCTGACATTATTTGCAGGACCATGAAAGATGTGTGATGTGTGATATTTTAGCTGCAGCTTATGACGAACATCTTCTGTGACTGATATGGTAATGTTGGAATGAATCGTTGGTTTTGGCCTCACATATAAGTCTTTCCAACGTATCAGTAAAGATGAAATATATTGGGTCTACATAAGTCACATTGATCCAATGATATTACGTACTTTTGAGAAATCTCATATCCCATACGTCGTCCAGCAGGCTCCATTCTTTAAATGTGCATTCTAGCTCATCAAAGGTAACCTTTCTTTCCCCGTGAAGCTCATGCCCTGTCACAGGAATATCTATGACCGTCAGAGGCTCAATATCCTTCCATGGTGAATGAGGACTTTGTAATCTATGGCCATATTGTGGTTTGATCAATGACAAGTCATCTAAAGACGAAAGCAAGCTTCCATCCAAAGCCGCAAGACTCCAAGCCGCGTTTTCACGGTCAAAGAAAAATGTACGATCGCCAAGGACGACCTATCCATTGAATTAGTGACAATAGTTCTGAAATTAGTTGCCTGAACGGTCCTCGTGTTTGTTTAGTGCTTACCGTCTCAACCAAATTATGTATCATCGTAACTGTGGGCAACGTAGATAGAGCTACTTTGTTTGTATCAATATAAATCTTCTTTGATGTGAGTGATCATAGATATACCCAATATTTGTCAAAAGCGTTTCTATTGGCTTATCCTGACATTCGTTTTGACATCCTAACGTGATTCTGGGCCTGGATTAACAATGGATAGGCATCGAAGATTGATCACGTGCTTTTTATTCTGAAAACAACCTAACCTGGAAATGCTTTTTCACTGCAGCATCACAATTCGCACTCGTAACACAAATAAACTGTACTTTTCCTTGCCCCAGCCCATCCCACCGTGAGAATGCAAGTGGTTTATACCAAGACCTTCCTCCCAATAAAAGGCTTTGGGAGAACAAGCTTGCTTACGCTGGTAATTCAATAGTTCAATTTGGTTTTAGCGGCCAGATTAGGTTTTACTACCAATTGACAAGGGATTTGTAGATCCGATCTTCAGAATCGATTATGCACGCAATATACCCAGGTCGCATCGGATCTGCAGATCTGAGTTTCGGGCCAACTTTAAACCTAAACAACAAAGGTGGGGTGTTTTTACATGCAGAGTTGAAAGTTTCCCAAGAGCGCCCGCCTTCACGACTCCTTAGCGAGAATCCCCGCCACCACCACCTCACCTTTCACGAGTCGGGACCTATATCACAATTAGCCTTCTGAAAACCTAGATTTATTACCATGCAATGAGCAGAGACCAGATTCTTTTACTTGTTAGTATAGCAACAGGAATTGAGATGGATATGTTTTTATTCTAGACCTCTATCGAACTCTTTGTGTTGGAAGTGTGTACTCTTCTTTTCTTACTGGGTTATCGCGAAATAAGTAGGCTATATGTTAAAGTCACAATGGAAAGCCATATGGAATCTTCTTGGGTCAGAATTGGTTTTCTTCTACACTGACTTTTCCAATGGAAAAAGATACACCGGTTTAAAACCCAGTGTGATCATCTCTATACTGGTATACAATATACAACATAGTCTATAATTCTAGAATTAAGCTCGTACCACAATGTCTTAAGCCAAATTTATTCTTTCCGATAACATGACGCCCAACCTCTGTGCAGATATGTGTCTTGGAATGAAAGCGGCGCAAATGTTCTATTCGCCAAAATCTCGGTGACACAGTGATCAGTGTGATATTTGTTGATCGCCTGACCAACATACCCCATGCCTGGCGTTCGTGCGACCAATGCTAACTTCTTGAACGCAAACTCGCAGTGGGTCACGTGGTATCCCCAGTCCACCCACAAGTTCTCGATGGTACCGGTCACAACTGTCTCCATCGGTATACGCTTGGTACGTTCTTCATCTTCGTAAACGAACCACTCGCGAGAATTAACCATCTCTTCTGCGAGATCGTCGGACATGCACATGGGCGGTACCCAGGAGTTCACGGTCCAGTCATATTTGCATCCTCGAGCTTTAGCGACCTCAATGGTATTTCCGCAATTGGGTCCGTTGGTGGTAGGGTCCTCTCCAGGCTTGATTGGAGGAAGGGTGAGAGGGACAGTGAGGTCGACCAAAGGGTTGTTGAGCGCCGACTTTGGGAAAGGGTATCCATCGGGGTCTGTAGGACCGTCCCAAGCTTCGGGGTGTCGAGAGTGGTCGTGACGATCATTCTCGAGGACGGACGCCTGGCGATTTGAAAGAACGCCCAAGGCCATTGTCCAGATCAGCGAGGAGACGAGAGCACCGACGAAGGTAAAGAACAGTACGCGAAATGGACTCATATCTCTCTTGATGGTGATATCGCGTTGCCCCAATTTCTCCCAGTCATCACCATCACTGTCCTGCCTGTCAAGTCCGAGAAGAGGTCCTTTATCTGCATCGTTCACAGAGTCGTTTGATGATCTTTGATACGAAGATGACATTATGGTCTTTGTGGTAGTTGTGAGTGATCAGTGAACATGGATGAAGCCCGTCTGCTAGAAGTGACAAGTTATTATGTAGAGTTGTTGGCTGTAGGTGGGCAAGCCCTTAGATACCTGGATGCTCAAGTCTTGAAGTTTGAGTTACAGTTTTAGTGTTCCTACTTGGACAACAAAAGTCGGTGAGCTTTCGTTCTCGTGCCCCAAGAGTTTATTATCAAATCGGAGGTCAGCCGCGACCTTGAAATTACAGTTTTTCCTTCATCAGGAAGCAGAGACTTCACAGCATATCCACTTGAATGCAGCGGGACTTGATTACGTCTTGATGCTGAATCAGTCAGACTATAATCCACTAACAAACGAGGAATGACATGATTATAAAATCTGGATTCCTTTGAGGTTTCGCGGAACTATTAAACGTAGGCTACGATAAGCATAGATTTGCCGAGAACCTTAAGCAAACAATGCTCTTAAAACTAGCTGTTACTTCAACCTGGTGGACCTAATCGAACAGCTTTCAGGTTCATACTCTGTTTCCCACAGTAGTCGCCGTTGCAGATTAATGAACGTTGCGTCTAGTGCAAAGTATACGCGCGCAATCTTCCTTTTAATTTGTGCGTTACTGGCCGGGCTGAGCCTTCTCTTCTCTCCACTATTCCTTAGATTGCCACTAATGGACATGTTATGTCCGAGGTTATCCGATTGCCACCTAGTATGCCAAGTACATATGTAGGTAAGTCATAGAACTCAAAAGGGGACCCTTTATTGCATCAGCTGCGATGGTGGACACACTTGGAGACACACTTGGAATGCACAACCTTAAGCGAGCCAGTAGAATTTGGTAATTTCAACGAAAAAGATGCTCTACCAAACTTCTCGCTGTAAAGTTTCCAAAAGAAACAAGGCTTTTCATACACGAGGAAGCCTCATACTTTTGGCATCACTGGGTTCAAGAGTACAGCACCAATTTTCGCTTTCCTCACCCGGAACTGTGAAGCTTGTAGGCGTTCATCGAGGGCGACATTCATAATTGATTCGAAAATTCGCGACCTAGGTTCGAATTTCTTCAAAAACACTTGAGATCCACCATTGCGCAATTGATCTTCATTCTACAAATAGTCACATACCCAGCAGAGGACATCCTGGCAGATCATGTGATCGCTTGTCTTCCATCTCAGCTAAACGAGAATATAAGGGGCTCGTGCAGAACCAAACCTTTGTAAAAAAGATTTGTAACAAACGGCGAAATTGACAGATTAGCGGAATGGATTGAAATGACGACAAGGCCTTAAATAGAGTAGTGTATGCATTTACACAGCTGGCTGATCTACCCTCACTCCTTTTGGTGATGAGTTATTAATATAGGTACCGTTTCCGGTGTGGTATCAAACCAGACCATACGAATCGTACCCAACAATCGACTATGAACCGATACTTCTGCTTCTAGTAATATACATGGAGATTGTGGACATCGCGTACGTAAGCCAGTACATTATCTCTTCATTCAAATCTCGTCTGCCTTTTAGTGTGAAAAGGTGGGTTCTAGCCATGAATTACATCCCGCACTATCCTCAGTGAATCAGGGTTGATAAGCTGCAAGTTAAAGGTCAGCCTTCTAGATAGTGTTATAGACGATATTTGGTGCATTCTGTTTCATTTTACATGAAAGGGGAACGAAGACTCACAGTGGAAACTTCTCCCAAATTTTCGATCGCCTCTCCCTCTAAGATCTTTCTTAATAGTCTCCTCATGATCTTGCCGGACCTTGTCTTGGGCAAATCGGATACCAGATATATTGTTTTGGGCGCCGAAAATGGCCCAATGCCACGACGGACTTCCTCTATTAGCTCTCGTTGAATATGAGCTCTTCTATCGGTTCCTGAACTGATGGACTCCTTGAGCGATACAAAAGCGGTGATCGCCTGGCCTAACAGCTCATGGGCTGTACCCACAACTGCTGCTTCGGACACGATTTCTGGTAGTTTTGATTATTCAGTATACGTAAAAGCACTCTTGAGTTATCGAATATTTCAATCTGAGTTTTACTAACCATTTTGCAACAAAGCAGCTTCGACTTCCGCGGTGGATATTCGATGGCCAGCTACATTGACAACGTCGTCTACACGTCCAGAGATCCAATAGTACCCATCTCTGTCCCGTGTTGCTCCGTCTCCTGTGAACTGGTAAAATCTTTAGCGAAAGTTGTGTACAATTGTAATCCTGGTGGAATGCACCACATAAACTTGCACTACGTACATAATATCCTTTGTAGACGTCCAAGTATGTCTCCATGAACCTAGAATGTGATCCTAACACGGTTCGAGCCATACTCGGCCATGCGTGCTTAAATGCCAAGACACCTGAAGCTCTCTCTGAAGTGATCTCTTTGCCAGACTCTGGATCGAGAATCACGGCCTCAATTCCGAAGAATGGAAGACAAGAGCTTCCAGGTTTTGCAGGGGTAACTCCAGCGAGTGCAGTGAGAGCGTGACTGCCAGTTTCGGTTTGGAAATACGTCTAGGAACGGTCAGTGAATTCTCCCTTGATTGGCCTTGCATTCGGAAGTTGTCTGGTGTCATTTTCTGGAGAAAACTTACATCAAGAATATGGATATTTCTCTGTCCAATGACAGCATTTGCCCATCTCCAGACCTCGGGGGCTATTGGCTCTCCGACACAAGCCAGTACTCTCAATGATCTGAAAGGCTGCTGAGATTTGATAAATCTATCTCCTTCACGTTTTAGCAGTCGAAGTGAAGTAGGAGCGGTGTAAAGATGAGTCACTCCGAGTCGATTGATCACGCTCCAGTACCTCGATGCATCTGGGTAAACTGGAGTCCCTTCATACAGGACAGATGTGATCCCAGCCAGGAGCGGCATGTAAATAGCGTACGTGTGCCCAGTGATCCAGCCGATATCTCCGGCGCAGAAGAATATGTCCTGAGGCTGAAGATCAAAAGAGTATTTGCCGTTCATGGCTGCTCCGAGCAGAAATCCACCAATAGTGTGGAGCAGCCCCTTTGGCTTGCCTGTCGATCCGGATGTATAAAGAAGAAACAACCCGTCTTCGGCATCGAGAGATTCAGCAGGACAATACCCCGGATATTTTGCCAGTTCCTCACCCCAAAGTCTGTCCCGGCCATTCTCCAAGGGAATTTTAGCACCCGTGTGGGCGAAAACTAGACAATTTTTGATAGTCGTTGGCTCGCCGCCTGTTATTGCCTCATCCACAATTTTTTTCAACGGAATAAGTTTGCCACCTCGTCGGCCTTCATCCGCAGTGATAACAATCGACGATTGAGCGTCCAAAATTCGGCCTCGCAATGCTGCAGCTGAGAACCCGGCGAACACGACTGAATGGATAGCGCCGATTCGAGCACAAGCCATCATTGCGACCACAGCTTCTGGAACCACAGGCATATAGATTGTCACGACATCCCCTTTACGCACACCAAGCTGGCGTAGAACTTGACTTGCTCTGCAAACTTCGCGTAACAGATCGCCGTAGGTCAGATTTCGACGTTGCCCGGTGACAGGATCATCAGGCTCAACCTCCAATGCGATCTTGTCTGGAGTGCTGAATGCGTGACGGTCCACACAATTCACACAAGCGTTGAGCTGGCCTCCAAGGAACCAACCCATATCGCCGTGTTTAAAACCACCGTGTCGGACCCTTGAAAATGTGCGTTCCCATTGAAGGAGATCAAGAGCTTGTTTGGACCAGAACCTGTCAGGATCCGAAAGCGACTCTTTATGTAGCGTATAGTACTCCTTCAGTCCAGTCAAGGCCGGCACTCCCGGGTGATTTCTGTTGTAGTTAGTAGAAAGTCCTTCGCCAAACATCTATCAAGTACTGAGAGCTTTTTGGAAGGGGTCGAGGACTGAGGAATCTGTAGCTGTAAGGCAAGAAACCCTGGGCACCCACGAGTGATACGCTGCTGGAACATCATAGATCTCTGATGTTTCTATTGAGATACTACCTGCGCAAGGCAATGCCGGCGTCAATTCAGTAAGAACTGAGACCGTGGACATAATGGCAAACCCGAAAATGAAATTGCGACGCAGCGAGAAAGCCACTGTTTCTCATGGCAAGAAGATGGTGATTTCCTGGGCTCACATAACAAGAGAATTTCAACCTGTCTACTTAAGAATGATATGACGAGATTCACGTGCCATGGGCCTGATATACTTTCCTTGCACACAGTGCATGGCTCGCCCAGAACAATCCTGAGTATTGCAATTTGATCTTTTTGAGTCGCATTGGAGATAGAGTCGAAAGTGATTTGATAATTCTCCGGTTCCACTGCACAGGTATCCAAAGGATAGAGTTCCAGGTTACTTGAGTCGCGATTTAAAAACCAATCGCCGTGAGTCGGAGAATCTGGGAGCAACCTTCTTGGTGTGAAATCTTTTCTAAATACGTGATATAACCTCCGAAACTATAACAAATGATTAAATTCAACGTGGCAGACGTAAAAGTTAAATAAAACTTAATTCAATTTAAAGAAAACCTAAACCTAAGAGTGGGATAAATATCCTCACAGTCAATCTGTGGGCTAGAACTCGCTTACGGCGTGGTTAGCCGACTTGGTATAGACAGGGGGCTCTGCCTCACGAAAACTCGAGTGTACGATGCAAGCCCACATCGCACTTGAATTGCGTTCGATTAGTACACTTTTTAAGCATAAAATGGTCTTTTTGGAAATTGTGCCTATAATTATACTTGTTCACAAAAACTAAAGATCCGACTGGTAGAAGCAGAGTTGTAAAGTATGGCGCGAAACAGCCGCACGCACTTCCGCTCCCATAAGATGGCGCAATTCTTGCGATTCAGATGGATTACTTACAGCTCTTTTTTTAATAATCCTCTGGTAGATTATAAAAGTATACCGGAAAATGCCATAATCTAAGACGAGTAAGCTTGCGATTCTCAAGCCTAACTTTTGTCTGAGATAGAAATCGGAAATACTTTCAAATCTTGCTGGCTCTGTAATAACCGCCCGATATTGAGGTTCGATCACCCTAACGAGAGCATGCGAACCCACCGCACATGACTTCAAGATCCAGTTGTGACCGTATATATATGCAGGTATGCTAATAATGTTAGTCAGCTTCTGCCCAGGCGGATATGACTCGTTGCAGTTCAAGGTAGTTGGCACACATTTCTTCTGCATCACCATGCTCATAGATGCCCTCTAAACAAAACTAGATTTTTATACCAAGTTGCTTTTCGTTTTTCACATAACATCAGCAACTAATGGCTTCCGAGGCCTGGACATGGCTTGCTACCAACCGGGGCCCTATCTACGTACTCTTATCACAAATCATCAGCGCTTTCATCAACCTCTCCGTTAAAGTCCTCATCACCAAGTTCACCCATCCCATCAGTCCCTTCAGCATTCTCAATGCCCGAATGATTATAACCCTCTGCGTATCCTCCATATACTGCTGGATAGGGAATGTCGAAGAGTTTCCTGCAGGCCCAATGGAGGTGCGATGGCTGATGTTGCTACGAGCGGCCGGAGGCTCTTGCGGCGCCATCGGATTCTACTTTTCTTTGAAGTACTTACCGTTGGCTGAGGCAACAGTATTGAACTTGTTGGCCCCTGTGGCATCTTGCATAGCTTGCGCAATTCTGCTAAAAGGTACCGTGTCAAAATTGCGGATTCTTGCAGCGACAATGAGTGTTGTGGCCGTCATCATCATCGCGAGACCAGCGCTTATCTTTCATCACCTCTTCGAAGAAGGATTGGATACCAGCGAGAGCACCGTTGAATGGGATAAAATGTTAGCAGGTATCCCATTTGCGTTGCTGGGGGCTGCTGGGGGAGCGGTACGTGAAATATAGTCCCAAGCTCATTATTTCATATATGGGCCTACTATTCTAAAACACCCTTTTCCTCTCGTAATATGCTCCGAGTTGATACTTATACCACATAGACCGCATATACATGTCTTCGATTGATTGGGACCCGCGTGCACCCGCTCATAAGCATGAATTACTTTTCAGTAATGATGATATGTGTAACGAACATCGCCATCCTACGAGAAAATAGCCCCTCAACATTCGAATTTGCTCAAGTTCTCCTGATTTTTGGAGTTGGGATTGCCAACTTTCTCGCTGTAAGTCGTCACCTATGAGCTTAGCTTCCAACAGTTCATCGAAAAGAACACAGACATAACGTTTTTCATGTTTAGGAATCCCTGATAACCACCGGCCTGGCCATTGAGCGCTCTTCATCATCCACTTTGATGATAATTTCCCAGGTCCCGTTCGCGACAGTATTGGACTGGGTAGTTTTGGGGATTTCGCCTAATTTGACTTCGGTGTTGGGGGGAGTTATTTTGCTTGTGTCTTTGGGGGCGATTTTGATACAGCAAGACACAGACACATCTGATGGAAAACCAAGTAAAGATGGACACGGGAGTACAGCTGGCCCGTACTTCTGGATGCGGCGAAGACGGACCGTAGGGAATTTACATAGCGCCGATCTCGAGACGTACAGCCTAGAAAGTCTATTACCTTCAGATGAAGCTACAGATATAGATATTTCTTGAAAATTCTAATTTGATTCTTTTGAGCCCCTCAACTTATAGTCCCTGAATGTGTAGGAGTTTTCAGGACCTCACAAAAGTAATTTCATAAGGAATAAATATTTAGTTTGAGATCTTGATTTATATGGTTTAACAAGCAAGTCTAGCGGGCCTCAGACTATGGTTTTCTCTCTGCTGAATAGAATATAAAACATCCTCTGTCCCCTAATGCAACAAGCAGAATTGTTTAAACTTGGGCTTGGATTAATGGTATCTTATCATAGCCGATATCCTCACGTCTTACACCAAAAATGACCGTGGGCACGGTGGGCTCATGGCCCACCCCTTGTTTTCAAATCCGTTTTTTCCATCTTGGACCATCCTTCTGGCTTATGCTTGAGAGCGTGTTTGTTTATCACAGCAAGTACACTGTCCCAGTCACGACACAAGTGAGTGTTTCCCCAACCGGAGAGGACCACATCGTGTGGATTATCCATTCCAGGGCGCTCTAGTGTTGTGTCGGCGTGGCACATCACAGCCTACACAAAGTCATGATCAGCGATGATGGCCACTCAAAATTGTGATGAGAAGATAGCGAGAAATCTTTGCTTAAGTGTAATTCAAGTTCGGGGATATCTCGGGTCATAGAGAACGTACCTGTCGAAGAGTCTCAACGCAGTGGTGCAGATGGGTTTGATCACCATCGAACTTCCCGTTCTCTTCGTAAGTAAGCAACGCGTGTTTAACAACCGCCTTGCTTGAAGTTAGCCATCTTCGATTTAACCTCAAATGTAGAAATCCTCAGAAAGACTCACCACACAATGCACCTGATGCATCACAGCCACCCCATATCCCTCACTTTCTTCTTCCCACAAGGACGGATCTGCCGCAACATGTTTCATCTTCATTCCCCGACCATCGACACCGCCAATATGAGGTTCTGGAAAGGCGACCCACACACTGGGATAAATCTCATCCCATGGATTCACAGAATCCGTTTTGTTGATGCCAACTTCTCCCACCATGTATGAAGGAGGTTTTGCATTGACGAATCGTTCGTCGTTTTCAATGACCTTGAGCTTCCAGGGAACTTGAAATCGTAGACTTCTCAGTTTCTTTGAAGCTGCAGCATGCGAGGGAAGTTTACATACCTTTCCCAAAGAGTTTGTCTGACTCCAGCTCACACAATCCGGTTGCTCGTCTGAAAAATGGATAAAAGAAAGCTAGAAGCAGTATTGAGTTGATAGTAATGGACACTGCCAGGATCCCAGTTTGGTATGACCTTTTCTTTGCGGGACTGGTTCCAACATGGCCAAGTGGTTGATATTCTGTAGACTGCTGCTTCTCTTTTCGAAAGGCCCGTGTAATTGAATTGCCGAATTTCCTCAAGTTCTCCATTCTACTTGAGTTCGAGCCAGGTATCTGATACATTTGGCGTGGAAGCTTGGAATACAAACCCTTAATTTGCTGACACTCAAAAACACGCCTAGGATCAAATCACGCACCACGATCACTGGAGTCCTGAAAGTGGCCGAATGGTTGGACGATGCCCGAAACACTTTAAGACGTGTCAATGAAGCATGATGCTTGTGAGTTCG
Organism: Hymenoscyphus linearis; assembly: GCA_900536425.1. NCBI lineage: Eukaryota > Fungi > Ascomycota > Leotiomycetes > Helotiales > Helotiaceae > Hymenoscyphus > Hymenoscyphus linearis. The sequence goes on along the minus strand of UNPR01000144.1, from coordinate 84,023 downwards.
CTTAACAACACTGGTTGCGGCTCACCGCCAAGAATGGTAGGCTTGTGGTACCGTACCTCCTGGTCTGTAGTATAGGGTTTGAGAGAAACTTTTTCACTCAAAAAAGAGGGCAAGGTTCTGGGGAAGCCCAGATTCGATGGTGATATAGCCAAACAACGTTCACAGCTCTCTCGCTTATTGGCCTTGGCATCACACGGTGGATCAGATCAGGTGATGTTAGTATTATTATCGCCGAATTAAACGGAGATCACAGGCTCAGATTCCACGTAGCTTTGGCTTGATTATGCTTTTCATTGGGATACTCTAGTGCAAAGTGAAATCTCCTGACATATTGCGTAGGAACTCGGCTCCATAAAAAGTGAGTTAATACTGCATATAATGCTCCGTATAATCCCGAATAACATAGAAGCTTTTTGTCAAAGTATTCTGCGATGCAAGAAGGGTTCGCCGGCAGGAAAGTATAAATGACAAAAACAAAGATATTAGCCGACTCGCCTTTTACTGCGCTATTACTATTGGTCTTCCATATTCCCCTGCGTCTAGCTTGTTGTCATAAGTGGTTCAATAACTCTAACCCCTTGAGGGAAAGTCACAGGGTATTTTTGAGTTACGGCAACCTGTTGCCGCCAGAAATAGGCTTTTGATATAGTTTAGATAAGATCTAAATAAAGTCTTTTAGAGTATGGTCACGACTTATGACAAGGTTATCGCATATCATATCTGCAACTTAGAATGTAGAAAGCTATACATGAATACTGACTTTTGATTAGCCCTCTCGTTCACCTTATAGTCCTTTATGTTTCATTTGCAGTTTCATCCCCTAATAAATAATCAAACTTCATCCTTTGGCAAATCTTTCTTTATTCCAGCTCCAATCTCCCACGGTCAAATCGTACTCAAAAACTGTGACTCGGGCAGGGCCGATCTAGTGGACTCCGTAAAGATCAGGCGGGGACATCTACATACTCAAGCATGGATCTCCAATGGATTTATGCCTCGGTATTCGCCAACGAAACTAAGCTGCACTTCAAAGTGGACTGCGAAAGTGCTTGAAAGCAGATCTGAGCCTTGGGTGGATTAGAAAACACGAATGGACCATTAGTCGTTCAGACTTTGGCGCTCACTCAATAAGCGAGCACGTACGTTGTGGTAAGTATTGTAACCCGATTGAGTTTATGCTGCTTCCTAGGCAGAGATCACAGGGGGGTTCCACTATATTGGCTCCACATTACGATTGGCGATCTTAGAGAGTTTGGACCACAAGAAAAATGTGCAATTCGGCCGGCCGAAACCCCGGATTTCGTCTCTATGTCGTCGGGGCTAGCAAAGTAGATACAACACAAATGAAAATACCGATCGTGGGATAGTCCAAAACCTCAACGCCCAAAGATCGACTAGAGCAAAAAGTAGAACTATGTGACGCACTTCTTCCTTGCCATTCGTAAGTACTCCTGTAAGATCTCACGGGAAGCCTCACTCTCAAAGTCCATATTCGGCTGGTCGTACTGACTCATAGATCCCTGCGCTGCTCATGGCTTGGGATTTGAGTTATTACGGTACACAGTACACTGAAATTGCGGTACAGACAACAGGTGATCATAAGTGCGGATCTTGGTTCTTTGCATCAAACGAATGAGTTTTCTCTTCGCGCCATTGTTGCAGATGGCAAGAAAAGTCAGATGAACCAGATGGCTTTTCACGACATTCAGCAGGGTACGAGTTCTCGAATAATTACCACCTACTTACCACGCTACTACGTACAGTACATGTGGAGAACTATCTATGCCAAGAACCAAGAGCTCGGTCTATCGTGCCGGCGGCACACCGCACTCCGTACTTCTTATATTCTAGGGGTCTTCCAGATCTACTATGCAGGATCTACAAGGTTGCTTGATGTTGAATTCCTTGGCATAGAGACCTTCACAGGAGCAAAAAGGTGAGATAAGGACAAAGTGGGAATAGCTTCAAAGTGGGAATAGCTTCAAAGTGGGAATAGCTTCAAAGTGGGAATAGCTTCAAGTGCAAATCTAGGTCGGATTTGTCTCAAACGATGACAAGGTCAGAACATGTATCAAATACAACTCGCTTGAGCACCGATGCTTGAGAGGTTTCGCTCTACGCATATTTTGTTTATAGCTTGAGCACCCTCTTCATAGAACCACAAGGTATTACCCCCCACCGGGAGAACCATGGGGGCCCGGATCCCGGGTCCGCTTTCTTGGTCCAACAAGATCTTCGTGTCGCTATTTTACGATATCCGCTCGACCGCTATGGATCTGTGGTAACTTTTGCCATCAGTGCACATTGCTTGCTTGCTTACCAAACATTGAAATATGTCACATTTGGACAAGCCATGGCAAACTTGAGTAATTTACCTGGAAGGGTGGGTAACGCAGCTTTCAGTAAGAACCACTGGGGAAAGCAAACGTTTAGGCAAGCACATTCCTTACTCGTCAGTCTTGGGTTTTCTCGAATAGTCAAGTTTCTTCGAGTGTTGTAATGTTTGACTCGATTTTTAAGACATTCTAAAATTTGTATAATAAATTGAACAGTCGCTAGTGATTCTCCTGTATTTCCTTATTGTATCTTCGAGTACTCTCCACTACAGCGCTCATGGGTTCGCCTTCAATACTCCAGTCCCTCGCGCAGTCATGCCGTGTACCGGTCACTTCCATCACAGATGCCTATCCGCCTACTCCCTTGCAATCTTCCATGTTCGCTGCATTTCTTTCCTCGCCCTCGACAGATCCACACTACGTCGCACGCCTGGTGTTCACTCTTCACCATAATATTGATAGCAATCCCAATTCCACGGTGCAGAATCGAAGCCTTGATTTGGAACGATTTCAATCCGCGTGGAAAACGACGGTCCAGCGAAATGAGATTCTACGAACACGCCTCGTGCAAGGACCCAGCGCAAAACCTTTGCTGGTGGTTTTGAAGGAGCCCTTCAAGTGTCAGCTCAATCTTGACATTTCACTGAACGAGTTTCTTGAGGCTGGTGAAACGCTAGAAGCGGACTACGGGCGGCCTCTGAGTAGGTGGTCTCTAGTTGAAGGGGGGAAGCACTTTGTATGGACTATCAGCCATGCCATATATGATGGCTGGTCTTTGCCCTTAATATTGTCGGATTTTGCGGGTGCGTGGACGTCCTTCTCACATCCTATGGGCGTGGGACTTCCTGTAGAAATTAAACACAACACGAGGCCAAGCCCCAGCTTCAAGACCTTCGTCAAATATCTGATGAAAGAGCGGAAGGAAAACTCTGAGAATGCACTGAGTTTTTGGAGAAATGAGCTGAAAACCGGCGAACAATGTGTCACATTTCCACAGCTTAAGGGTAGCGACAGAGGATATACCCCCATGACCAGTGCCGTTCATAGTAGCTCAGTAGCGGTTTCCTGGCCTTCTTTATATCATTCTCAGCAACGTGGTATTCGAAACTCGACATACTTATGGGCAGCATGGGCAATCTTGCTGTGGAAACACACACACAGTGCGAGCGTTCTCTTTGGCGCCACCCTGAATGGACGTGATTACCCAGTCCCTGGAATTGAGAACATCTCAGGACCAACAACAACTACTGTGCCTGTGGTGGTTGGAATCGATTGTGAGATGACTGTTAAGCAATTCATTCAACAACTACAGGAGAAGGCGAGTAGCAGTACAGAGCATGGCTGGATGGGCATGCAAGACATCCTCGGCGCCTGTGGAAAGGATGTACACATTGGAAAGCTGAACTCAGTTCTGGTGGTGCAGCCATCTTCTAGCTCTGGGACAGGTAACCACGATGAACACTTCGTCGATCCTATTATCCGGCCGACAGGTTGGACATTGAACGAGGAGAGAAGTGGTACAATTCGCCATAATCTTGGAATTTGCTTAATTCTCACCCCCTCAGACTCCGGACTCACCATCAACCTACAATACGATCCCAACCTCAAAACAAGAACAGAAATCAGCTGGATCGTTGACCAATTTACGGCTACACTGACCCAGCTGCTACGCGCCGAAACCCAAAATATGTCACTTGGGCAGATTCAAGTTTCTGGAAATAAGGAAGTCCAGCAAATAGAGAGATGGAATTCGAACTCAATTTCACCTGTCGATGATTGTCTACATGACTTGTTTCTTGCGCGAGCAGGAGTAAACGGCGATGCAGAGGCGCTTTTCTCAGAAGATGGGACTGTCACTTACCGGCAACTAAGCGAGTTTTCCCAAAACCTCGCCAAATACTTGCTCCAGCAAGACCTGGGGCCACAGTCAATGGTTCCGATAGCGTTTGAAAATTCCTGGCTAGCTATTGTGGCAATACTGGCAGTGTTGCGAGCAGGGGCGTGTTTCGTGCCCATCCATCCAAGTACACCACGAGACAGAATGATTTCAATCTTGGAACAAACCGACGCAAAGCTCTTGATTTGCTCGGAAGACCTTGTGGCTGGCCTCAAGGAGTTTGAAATTGACGGCCTCGATTTGCTTGAATTGTCTGACCACACACTCGCTGTCATGTCGTCTTCGTGGTCAAAGGTCAATCTCGACTTTCCCACTGTATCTTCTGCAGCACTCGCTTATACATACTTTACATCTGGATCAACGGGGGATCCTAAGGGTGTTTGTATGTCTCACCAGTCCTCCTCCACCGGAAATACTGCCTATACGAAAGTACTCTCCCTAACACCCTCGTCACGCGTTCTCCAATTCGCATCTCTGTCATTTGACGTCTCAATTTTAGAGATATTCGCGACCTTAATCTCTGGAGGTTGTGTTTGCATCCCATCCCCGCAGGATCGTCTTCAGCATCTACATTCCGCTATCCAAAAGCTCCGCTGCAACGTCTTAGTCCTGACGCCGACCGTGGCTAAGTTACTCCAGGTCGACTACGCGGAGCACCCAATTCCAATCGACACACTGTGTCTGACTGGAGAGCCACTGACTGCCAGCGATGTGGAATTCTGGGCCTCTAAAACGCGCCTATGCAATGGCTATGGTCCTACTGAGACCTGTTTCTGCACATTTTCCCGCACTTTGGAGAGTTCTTCGAGCCCAGCAAACATTGGATACGGGTACGGGTGTAATACTTGGATAGTCGATGAGTCAGGAACTGGACTGGCACCCCTTGGCACCAGAGGGGAGTTGTTCATCGAAGGTCCCATAGTCGCTCAAGGGTATCTTGGTGACCCCGAAAAGACGAAACAACTGTTCATTGAGAAGCCTACATGGCTGCCGAGTCGCTGGACTGGAGCTGGAAAGACTTCTATCGCCTACAACACCGGTGATATGGCGAGGTATAACCCTGACGGAAGTATCGAGTGTCTCGGGAGGAAAGACACGCAAATCAAAATCCGCGGCATGAGAACTGACCTTGGAGAGATTGAAAATGCAGTCTCATCTCTCGGTCATAAAGCCGTGGTCCTATTCCCTACCGAAGGCGTTGCGGCAGGAAATATTACCGCCGTGGTGGCCCTTGGACGTTCTGGCGGCAGTGGAAGTCTCGATATTCTCCCTGAGCCAGAATCTGATTCCGAAGAGATCGCTCAGTTATTGGCCCTCCGTCGTCATATCAGCTCGAAGATTCCATCTTATATGCATCCTACTGTCTGGATACCTACTGGTTCACTGCCCATGCTGACATCTGCCAAAATCTCTCGGCTAGCAGTAAAGAATTTTGTGAATAGAGATATTCAAAAAGAGCGACTGGATAGTTGGAGTAGGGTTTTGAGTGCCGTTGACCATAAAAGTCACATTTTACAACCGACCGAAAGCATGGCTATAGAGTTGGCGGGCATGGTAAATAAGTTGACGCGGACTAGAGATTGTCCTTCTGACCAGCCTTACCACGACATCATAATCTCTCGAGCCGGGATAGACTCAGTCAAGTCCATTCAGCTTATAAGACTCATCGCAGAACGATACGGAGTCACGCTACCAGTGGGACAGATCGCAGGGTGCGAGATGAGCATCCGTGAACTGGTACAACAAGTACAGAACTTGCTCACTCACCCGGGAGCAGGAGGGGAGGCTACGCTTCCAGGCATCAATTTGGCCGAGGAGTATCGTAGCATTTCCGCTATGCTCCAGGAGTACTCTCACCATAGCACAAGAGCCACAAGACCTTCCCAAGTTTCCGATAGTGTTTCCACTGTCTTCGTCACAGGAGCAGCAGGCTATCTCGGGTTTGAAATTCTGCACCAACTACTTGGGCGACCAAATATCAGAAAGGTTGTGGCCCTTATCAGAGCTTCCAGCATTGAAAAGGCTCTGACCAGGTTGGAGCTAGCAGCAGACTGTATGGGCTGGTCTCTTGCCCCCTATCTCCCAAAACTCGAGATATGGCTAGGTGACTTGAGCAAACCACAACTGGGACTCAGCGCGGTACACTGGGACCAACTCCAAGGCAACTGTCCTCCATGTGAATTGATCGACGCCATCATCCACGTTGGAGCGACCGTGAACTGGACCAAGTCCTATAACCAGCTGAAAAGCGTCAACGTTTCTTCCACGCTATCCCTGCTTAATGCTTCTACTCAATCACTTCTCAGGACTGGTGTCAGGCCTCGCTTCATTCAGATCTCCGGTGGTCGGCTGCCCGCATCCTCTTTAGCGAGCTCATCTTGGGAAGCCGAGGGCCTCGAGCTCGCCCGCGCCCTCTCCGCCCCTGGAACACTTGGTTATACGCAATCCAAGTTTCTCTCCGATCTTCTTGTCTGCAAATGGGCGTCTCTTCACGGTGGGACACACGACGCAAGCGTTCGAGTTGTGATGCCGGGTTTCATCATCGGAGGCGGTCTGCAGGCAGTTCCAAATATGGACGACGTTCTCTGGAGATTGGTGAGCACCAATATTGCACTAGGCATACATAGCAGTAACTTGCAAGACCGATGGGTCTACGTCGCAAGCACGGCTGTCGTCTCCAGGAAAGTCATGGGCTGTCTGTTCGCTGCTTCGTCAGGAAAATCGAAGTCGCTCAATTACGAGGCATCTGCTATGGCCATCCCGGTGTCTGAGGGCATGTCAGAAGCGACCTTCTGGTCTCTGATATCAAATTCGGGCTATCCTCTCGTGAGCACGAGCCATGAGAGATGGCTCGCGGCTGTTGATGCCGATGTTGAAGCGAGAGGCGAAAAACACCCACTATATCCAGTTCTACATTTTGTGAAGCAAGGTGTCGGCGTGGGTGGGGACATGCCAACTGAAGTAAGTGATGTGTACAAGCATCAGGAGGCAAGAGTGGAAGCAGAGAGAGATGTGGTGGCCAATTTGGCCTATATGAGAAAGAAGGGATTCTTGCCAGCCCTACGAGATTCAGTCTCACAGGTCGAGGGCTCTAGCTTGGTGTTTCCGCCACCATTTATTTCAAAGCTCGTGGGGGCCTCTCGGCGGCACGCTTATCAGCCAATTCACTACGAGGTATGAGTGTACTTGAGATAGATGATAACAAATCGGAGTTGGTGTCTACGGGCGGAGCCATTGGTTTGCCAGATGGGCGTGGTTGTGTCAGTGAATAACCCAAAAATGGTGTTATGTGCGGCCGTCTTGGAAAGGTTTCTGCTTAGTGGGAAAAGGGTACTACAGTACATGGTGTTGGTTTAGAGGGCATAGTAGTAGTAATTGTTTCTTATCGTGATTTTTAGAGAGAAGAGTTAATGGCTTATCATGTTTTATACCCTTAGAACGGCACACTTTTAGATTTCCACTCATAAATTAGAATTCAAGCTCTCGTTTTAGAAACTTGCTTCGTATATTAATTCCAAGTGAAATCAAAGACTTCCTTGAGACGGGTTAATGGCCGAGCCAATTTCTAATTACTGCTGCGAGTTCTAGAATTTATCCTGTGAGGGTAAATTCGAGGGTTCGTGGGCAGATCTAGAATTGGGTTTTCTATTGATATGTTGGTATGATTTAGGAAAGTCACAAAAACCATAATCCCTTCAAGTTTAATCGACTCAATCTTACATAAATGCTTTTATTAAGTTATTGAAAACTTGAAGCATCTTCAATGCGAATATCCCTGATTTTATTGAATGAAATACAACTCAGCGACCTCAAATGGTACTTGCACAATTGTAATGTTAAGTCAGGTTCCAAAAACTCTAAAAGTCCATGAAATTCAATACATGTTCAAGTTGACGGTGTCTCAGCCTCTGAGCGTGAACAAAGGGGTTATCATCTGGCTTTCCGTCAGTTCTTTGTTCAAAAAAAAAGAACCTAATGTTCACACTGTGTTCAGGGGGAACGGTAAAAATCTCAATATCACATTGTTCAGACTTTCCTGATCAAGACCACTTTTGAATGTATAAAGTAAGACAGGTTTTCCTTTCCATTCCAAAAACTCCAAACTATCCTAAGTGTCTACTTTACATCCAATCAACCTCCGCTCAGCGCAAAATCAATTCTATTCAACCAACCAATCAATCAATCAATCAACAAATACATCCGAACGCCATGAGCACTCATAACCGTACACAAACGCAATGCCTTGAAGATATAGAGTCAACAGTATTCTTCAAGCTTCCAAGGGAGATTCGAGATCTAATCTGGGAGGAACTGGTTCACACTGGGGGTCACGTATCTGAGATTGTTACGGAGTCAGGAAACCTGGAACTGGTAAATCCTCTCTTCGAAGTAAACCAGCAGCTGGCTGAAGAGCTAGATGGTCGTATTGCTCGCTGCGATGATATGGTTCTAATTATCTCTACCAAGTCGTTCATCGATTCCATCAGTAGAGTGGTTCCATTGAGAACAAGAGATCTTGAGCAGTTTATTCCAAGAATTGCTCTAGAAATGACGATCTGGCCAAGAAAGGATAAGCAGTCAGTAATGCCATTTGAAATGGCGATGACTACAGGGCGTCATATTGCGAGATTTGTTTCTTTCCTGAATGGGCAACGTGCCTATTTTCACTTACGTACCGCAGAGGTTTTTGGCTTTGATCACGAGATCTTATTTGAGATGGACTTGAACTTTAGCCGTGAGCAGCCCAGAACAGATATCATCAGATGTTTGGGCGTAATGAAACCCTGGTTCATTCCTCCATTAGGGAATATGGGAGCAGAATGGCTCGTAGAGAACGTTGTCTGTCCGAGGGTGAATTTTCAAGGCCTCGACCCAGAGATTTCTGAAGAGCTTCGCCTTTGCTGGACCCCTAGGATATTCCTTACTAGAAATGGTTGCTTAACGATCGCTGAAGGATTTGTTACCCATGGACGCTGTCGTGCACAAACAGGGGATTGCGTGGGCTCACGTGCAATGTATCTCCTTGCGAATTATTGGCTAACCCAAGATGTGTTTCCGTCAAATAGAGCGTTCGATGTAGCAGCTTTTTATATTTACGATAGCCATGAGACATTGCTTCTACATCAAGTCTGGATTGCGCTATCAGAGCTCTCGCTAAAACTTGGTAGAATTTCCGAGGCATACAATGCCCTTATCTATCAACGGCAGGAACTGTATAGATCTCATTTCCACTGGCTACACGCATACTCGCTAAGAATTCAGGTTGAAATTCTTTTGATGGACGCATCTCGTCAAATGGGTGAGTCCGTTGGAGGGTTACCTCTTCAGGAAGCGGATGAAGAATACATATAAGTAAAAGTCCCTCATCACTTAAATATGAACATAATATAATAAACCCACTTTGATGTTGAAGATCACATGTGATCCTATTATCTTCTACACCAAAACTCTCTTTGTTCTATCTAGCATATAATCTAGCTAGATCCCACTCTAATATATTCAAGGCTTTTACCACCTTTCATATACCTAAGTTCAATATTTGATTCATCAGTTTTATATAAATCAAACAATCCCCAACCTAACAGTATCCCAATTTTGTTTCGCATTGCCCTCCATTACTTCTCATCTAAAGCTGTACATCTCCACTGGTCCACGACAATAATTCAGGCCCTGAATCCAAATCGTGCTCTTGTTTCCTATAGAATAGCGAGGATTCACTTCACTAGCATCGGTGGGGTTATCCTCGGGTTTTTCCAACAATAAGGTACAGCTAGCCAAGACCCACTACTGGTGCACCAAACGAGATTACAGTATGTCTAATTCATCAATAAGCCTTTTTCTGTCGTCCGTTTGTATAGGCCAACTGGAGCAGATCTTATCCCTAGCACGTGATCTACTATTCATATTCACCTGGCGCTGAATAGAAGTTATAATCTGAAATAGGAAGCCTGACCTCAACCAACAAGTATGCAACACTGGAAACGAGCCTCAAAGGCTTAGTGGTATAACACTCAGTTGGTGTCTTGTTGGCCAGCCATAAATAAACCCAGGTAATGCTGTGTTCAACCCGGCGGCTACCAACCTCTCCAGAGGTTGGACGGTCAGGAGTTTTTTGCCAGTTTTAGAGTTGGTTATTTCATTTTAATCTTGTTCCAATTCTTTTTTGTTCAAGCCATCTTTTGCCTCACCGCCCAAGTGGCAGATTGAAGATGTTGAAAAAGCTGAAGCTGGTATAGGAGTACCGACCCCTGTCCGTCAAACTCACCCCTCAACACCTATTCTTATCTCACAACAACCTCCTATCTCCTCTCCAATTCCTACTCAGCATGAGTCCTAACCCCCAACCTCTCCAAGAGTCTTCCCCTCGACCAAAAACTTCGATACCTCTTGCCAAACACATACAACACCGGCATAAAAACCATTACTCCCCATCCCGTGGCCCCGAAAACGTAAAACACATTTTTCGGTCCCGTCTCCGCAACCCAATCATTGATGAAATACGTAAATCCATACAGCAGGAAATTCTTAACCATCATGCCCATGATGAAAATCTCATTATTCATATCACGATACGCATCCAGGGCATAAGTACTAGTAGCAACAACTACAGACATGACGCCGAAGAGGATGATCCCGTGGATGATGGCTGCAACATATGGGGAGCCATAGGTTTGGGTGACGTGACCGTATGCTAAGAGACCTGCGCTGGTAATGAGACCGGGGATGGCGAGGAGAAGTCGGATTTCGGGCTCGTAGATGCCCTTGTTCTTTTTGGTCAGGAAGAGAGTAAATGGATCTGTGGTTGCCGAGAAGAAGATTGTAGCGATGAGGCCGCCGGCGAAGGGACCGATGGAGAGGTATCCGATGCTTGCGGGTGAGAAGTTGTATGGTGATAACCCAAATATTTGAGGGAGGACGAAGGCGATGGCGACGTAGAGACCAACGAACCAGCCTTGGATTAGGATGATGTAGAGTACTGGTATGTTCAGGCAGATAGCAAAGGGGGCAATTACAAGTTGGAGAAAGTTCTCCGAGGAATGGATTCCGTTGAAGAGATTTAGGTTCTGAGCATAGGTTTTCTTCTTGGGTATCTGAGACTGGTTTCTGGATGCTGTAGGTGCCGCCTCTAGTTGTTCTTCGACTGTGATTCCATTGCGAGGCTTTCCTTCGTCGTTAAGCCCCTCCAATGGATTGGTGGTCAGCACATCAGTTTCGAAAATCCTGTCCCGGTTGAAGGTGGTCTCTGGGACGAATAGGAATTGGCAAATCGCTTGAACTGTCGAAATAGCCACGAAGATATGAAAAAGATATTTCCAGCCCAGATTGTCTGTGATAGGACCGCAAACCACTGAGGCCAAATTTGACACTGCTGCCAACGAGAAACTGACCACAGAGAAATAGATTCCTCGTTCATGAACGAAAAACAAGTCACCAATCATAACAAGCAGTAGGCTCTCATACGTGCTAACAGAAAGCCCTTGAATGACTCTCGCAGCAAGCAGCTGATTATAACTAGTACTCGTCGAGCCGACAATATTCCCAATCACCGCCGAAATAGAGGACAGAACAAAAAGCGCCCGTTTTCCGTATTTCCTCGACAATGCAGACACGAGAGGACCCGTGCAACCAACAACGAGAGTTTGATATCCAGACAGTAGTGTGACCTTCGTTATGGTAACATTAAGCTCCACCGCAATCACAACAAGACTGGCGTTGAGTAATGGGCCAAAACAAGCCCCGAATAGAATAGTTCCCATTCCAGTAATCAGCATGATAGTGAGTTTGCGAGAGTAGGGCCAATTCAGAGGGTCATTGGGGTCATCTGAAGGTTGTGGCGCAAGCACAATGTTTGAATTGCGCCCAGTTCCATGTTTGAGTGTTCCTGTTATGGTTTCGGAGTGCGCAACATCTTCCTCTAATATCACAGTGCCGGGAACTTTTGGGAGGTGATGGTCTTCGAGAATGAAAAGGGCACCCATGATGGGCTTTCTTTTTTAAATAGATAAGAGAAACCTGTTCCAAGATCAGTAATCGAAGCAGTATTAAGAACACGACTGAGTCCATACTTTTTCAGATGCTATTCTTTGTACCACAGAAACTAAACTTTTTATTATACACAGGCTTTTTCTCGGAGGCAGTAACAAACATGAATGCTCATACTAAAAGAAACTAGAAGATAATGAGGAAAGAGAAAACAAAAGAACTTGGTACCTATATCAATTTCCTTGCCGAGGCGGGGTACACACCATTTAGTAAATCTAGCCATACAAATTCTAGGCCCACCACATTCTGGCCACCCATGAGCTGCAAGATGAAGGTACCATGAAAAAAATAAATCAGCCGACCCATCGTAATCCTACCACGTCTGGAAGATTACCCTTGTTGCTCGGCAATATGAAATAATATATCCAGTCTACAGTAACATCAAAGAATTGGTGCAACCGCTAGAGTCAATGGCATGGAGGATCCGAGCAAGACACGACGTATATTGCGTAACCAAATGAAAGTCACCTCAGTAGTTCACCTCAACTTTCTCTCGTTCGTGTAGTAAAACTTGGTTTTAGAGAGAGTTTTGTATTGGAGACAGTCTTATTCTTCGTCGCTTTCTTCTTCGTCGGACTCATCCCCTCTATGCCTCCAGTTCATTGGCCATTGCCTCGTCCATATATTCATGCCAACCTTGTTCCCACTCGTCACAGGTAGCCCAGCATGCAGTGTCATAGGATCTCCCCACCCATTTGCCTGATTTTGCCAATAGACGGCACTTCCAACTATTGGTCGAAATGTGATCCCATTCTCCCAAGGCTCGTCACAGTCAATAAACTTGCACCACTTCTCATCTCTTGGGGCATTTAGCCTGGGGAAATTCGTTCCTCCGCCAGTCATGTTTGATACTGAGACATATACAAAAAACGAGGTTTCTCGATCTCCGCCTACATCGGGCAGTTTTTGTGAGTCTGAATCAAACCAATCTGTATGAGATTGGTATTTTTCGCCCATTCCATATTTGACGAGCTGGAGCGGCTCCAAGTGTGATCGTGCTACATCAAAACCTTGAAAAGCGAGTGCCCGGTCTTCGATGCAGCGCACTATATCGTCTCGAGGAACTACGGCAGATTGTGATGTTCGTGAATCTTGTGTGGATGTAGCGCCATCTTCATCCGCGACCTCGGATCGTTTGAATAAATCTTTACTACAAGTTTTCAGTACGCTACGCTTTTCGGGACCCAGAGATGGGGAGATGATTTGGGATGCCTACCTAATTTCCTGAACATGCGACATTTCAGAGGCTGTCACAAAGTTTGGTAGATATAAGACCAGCGGGGTCTTGGAGATAACATGAACGCCGTAGTGAGGGTGATCGCATTCTCTGGGTTGGAGAGGTTCTTGCTTTGAGGTACCAGCTCCGCCCACCACGAGTTCAGCCAGCAAGCCGACTACAGTAATGGCAGAAAGACAGCGAATTCGAGGCATTTTGGGGGGTGTTGGTCGGGAGTAGAAGGGAAAGGAGCTGGTGTTGTGCAATGGCGGGGGTTTGATATCGGCTGGTCTCTAGAAATTAGAATTCCTCGAGATGGTTCAGTCGGTTCAGTCGGTTCAGACGCTCAACGGTTCAGACGACGAGGACGAGTACTCGAGTACGGGTAAGATTTACTTAGTAGGATCTCTGGAAGTCTGGACGAGGGGGAGCTCTGTGCACTAGCTCATTAGCTTTGATCAATTTAGTAGCTTTGGCCAGCTGGCTTTTTTGGCCGACGGCATGGTTGTTATGTTTCAAGAGCGGCGATGCCATCATGGCGATAACCAGACGTTGGAACCGGGGAAAAAGTCTATAAAGCCTACAAGGCGTTTTCTGAGACACACCTGGTAGCAGCATCACCAGGCATCGTGCGGTTTCAGGGGTTGTTCACCCGTTGTTGCGCTGAAAAATAGTACGATTCTGTACGAAGCGCTATAATTGGCGAATCGCTCAGGCTTTTTTTTTCCATCTGTTAAAAGTTAAAGGCTTGAAGGGACGCTGGAAGCCTTGTTTTTACAGTTGGGACCCGGCGACTGCCCTAGCCCCTAGGCCGTAGGCCCCTCTCTAGATTAGAACCCCAACCCCCCAACCCCGCCCTACCGAGCCCTTTCTCAAGGCAATCTCCGTCGGACGTCTCGGTTGACAACGTTGCCTGATATTTTCTAAATTTTCTCTATCAATGAGGTGTCATCAAGTTTTTGAAAAACTACCGAGTACCTCACCTCAATCTCAATAATATCGCAACAAAATGCCGTCGTTTCTTGCCCTCGCGGTATTGTACCTTGCAGCAACTGGGAATTGCTGGGACTTTGTGTCCAGCTCTGAATTAAAGTCAGCTCTTTCAAAGCAAGATGATGCAGTGGTAGCCTGTGAGTCTCAATCCCCCCTCATAAATCTTTATATACGACCAAGTTTGAGTACCGCTAACACAAGATAGTTATCGCAGTAAGCTAGATACCTTTGCAAATTCTACATAAAAGACACTCACTAACCTCAGTCATCAAATTTAGCCTGATGCGTAAGACTATCTCCAATAATATCTCACAGTTCCATGCTCACATCTCACACACAGACAACTCGCCAAAGACTTTGAGCCAGAATGGGATGCTGCAAAGTCAGGTGATAAATCGAGTTATTATACCATCGATTGCATGGCAGAGCACCAATATTGCAAAGATCTAGATGTTGTCTCCTTCCCAGCTATACGTTTCTTTCAAGGGCCAGAAAGATGGGCCCGGTATCGAGGCGAGAGAAAAGCCCCAGCGTGAGATTTCTTTCCAATTGAATAGTACAGGAAGCACCGGCTAACAGAGTCTTGAAGCATAAAGAAGTTTCTCAAAAGAGTGAGACGACCAATAATCTCCAAACTCAATTACAAAAACGTGACCAAGTTCGCTTCAGTGGACGATGCCGTATTCATCGCATATATTCCCACCAGAGGCGATACTGAAGACATCATTACGTTTTTCGAAGACCTGGCGAACCAGCATCATCACGACTATTCTTTTGCGATTCTTGTCGACAAGAAGCTTGACGAGCCTAGAATCACATGTTATCTACCAGATGAGGATGAACCTCGAGTTCTATCTGAAGCAACCCAACCAATCAATCCTATTATCCTCCGACGTTGGCTAGCGACAGTGACAAAGCCTCCGGTTGAAGAGCTCACAATGAGAAATGAACTCTTATATCCTAAGGTATGTCACTTCTCCCCTCAACGCTCAAACTTCCCTTCCCATTAATTGCGGATTCTAACGTAAACCCCAAGGCTGGAAAATCTCTGGCCTATATATTCGCAAAAACTGAGGAAGAACGCGCCGCCTACAGACAAAAAATGAGAGCAGTGGCAGTCAGATACGACGAATATCTCAGCTTCATCACCGTAGACCCTGAAGAGTACGCACATATAGCCTTACAGTTAGACCTGGATCCTACGAAGATGCCAGCGGCGGCGGTTCTCAATGTCCAATTGGGACAAATCTTTCCTTTTGATCAGAGCAGCGAAATCACGCCGGAATCTATTGATGAGTTTGTGATGGATATTGTTGAAGGGAGGATAAAGCCTAGTCCTGGTCCTGACGACAGTGATGACAGTGATGATGAGCATGAGGGTAAGGACAAGGCTGATAGTAAGGACAAGACTGAGGGTAAGGACAAGACTGAGGTTAAGGACAAGACTGAGAGTAAGGACAAGACTGAGAGCAAGGACAAGACTGAGAGCAAGGAAAAGACTGAGAGCAAGGAAAAGACTGAGGGTAAGGACAAGACTGAGAGTAAGGACAAGACTGAGAGCAAGGACAAGACTGAGTCCAAGGACAAGACTGAGAGCAAAGAAAAGACTGAGACCAAGGAAAAGACTGAGAGCAAGGAAAAGACTGATAGTAAGGACAAGGATGAGTTGTGAGGTATATCTCTTTCTCGCGAATGAATATATAGTCAAATCACATCCTTCTTGATTAATAATATCCTTGTTCTATAGTTCCCAACTCTAGTTAGGATTTGTGCATGATTTTATTGTACAGTAGAGGTAGTAACACTCCATTCACGTTTTGTTTATATCACGTGATCGGCCTCTGGGAGGCGAGGTAGGGGTTATACATCCAACACTCGAGAGGAAAGGGAATTTCTCCCATTTTGATTCGCCCTCGGGCTACATGGTGAATTCCGATTAATCAGAAGTATCTCTAGGTTTTCTGATCCCCTATTAGGCAGAACTCCGTTCAACACTATGGGGCACACATAAATCCCCATTTTGAAGAGGCCAATAGAGATGACAACCCCTCGTCTGATCCGAAGGTACAACAATGGCTCAGCGACCAACATGGTTCCTCCGCAGGTGCTACTTCCACAAACTCAGGGGTTCGGTCGTGGTCAGCTCCTCACGCTGGTCAATCTCAAGAAGTGGAAGGAGAGATCAGTCTTGATGAGTTTTGTGCTCCTCCTCAAAGTTACTCGTGGGTTGGGGATGGTGTTGTGTATAACCCGGAAGGTGCTTTCGCAGGGTCAGGTGCACAGTTTGATACTCCACGCAGAGGAATCTGATGGCGAGATGGGGTTACTTGAGACCTATGAGATTTTGATTTTTGTTCGTGTCGGTTGCTTTCGTCTGGGAGTGTATCAGTTTGTGTCAAATACTTTTAAAACGATAAGGGTGAATGATGAATGTTCGTAACCAGTATTCCTCAAATCTTTAGCAATCTCAAGGACAATTTGTCTCATATTCATTGTTAGCTCCCTGAATTAACTTACTTGGGACTTTGTCTCTCTTGGAGTAATAGTGACTCATTTGGAGTAATAAGGACGGTGTATTTAGATCGCAACTTCTTCACAAAGCAAACTTCCTGAAGGGGTACTGGTGGCCGCTAGAATTTGAGAGGCCGACCATGTTGTTTGATAACTAGGCTCCTGTTGGACGATATAAGTGGCAGTCTTTTGGGTGTTATAGGATCCTCTCACACCCGGGCGTTAAGATCAGTCAGGCTAGCTACAACCGCTAGATTAATCGAATCTAAATTACCTAGTCTGGCTATAACCGCTACGTACTTTAGAATCGTTCCACGACCTCCCTTAAATCCTCATTCAACTACGTCAGAAAGTCGAATATAACAACTCTTAACTATCGACTTCCTCCCTTTCAGGCTAGCCTAGCGTCCCCGGATTATCTCTTCCTTAAATCCTCGTTTAACTACATTACAAAGTTAAACTGGGAGCCTCGCTCGCTCAAGTAACAACAATAACTCTCGACCTCTTTATTAAGCCTTCACGAGAACAATAACAACGCTTAACTCTCGACTCTTCTCTCTTATTCCAGGCTAGCCTAGCGTCCTAGGAATATCTCGACCTCTTCAATCGATACCAGGCTAGCCTAGAGTCCCCGGTATCTCTCTATCTCTTAAATCACTCGTTTAACTACGTCTCAAAGTTAAACACAAACGTAGAGCCTCGCTTACTCAAACAATAACAACTCTCAACCCTCGACCTCTTTACTAAGCCTTTACAAGAGCCCTCACAATACAAACAAGCCCTCGCCCTCGTATAGGAAGTAGACCTTACTATCTCTTAGTACAAGACTAGTAGCGAGAGAGGTCAACAACTATTCTACATCTTTAAGAATAACTTTAAAAATTAGATAGAATATAACTTCTAGGGTATTAACAACAAGAAGAGCCTAAGGAATCTTATAAGCGCTCTATACTATAAGGGCGTTAATGTTAATTTAACTATCTACCGAGCTCTTAGCCTATACAACTTAAATCAAAGAGTAATAATAGAGTAGGAGAACCCTAAAGTAGTAGAAGTAGTCTATATAAGTAGAGCGAGATCTACCAAGGTAGACGCTAAATTAAGGGAACTAGAGCTTACAAGGATCTAGAGATTCTAGAAGTCTCGTACCTAGGCAACTTTATAAAGTAGTTAAGCTAGTAGTTCTACTACTATAACTACTATTCCTATAACAACTTCTACTCCTATTACAACTTCTATAAGCTAGGCTAAACAATAACAACAAGGCTATAGTAGTAATCAAGGACCTACTCAATATACTTCTACTCAACATACTCCTAATCAACCTATCCAACCTACTCCTACTCAACCTATTTAACCTTTTTAAAAACCTATAGCCAAGAAACGTACTTGGCATATCACAGATAGAGCGGCAAGGTATAAGTATAGCGGCAGCAAGGGAGAGGCGATACTTTAGCGGAACTAGTATAACTGTATAACTTTAAGGACTAGACTACGTAGAAATAGTTTAGACAGATTACAAGGATGTCTTGTTATTAGAATATACAATTAGTTCTATAGAGTAAAGGAGTTAAAATTAATATAGTTTCCTCGGCGGCTCACGCAGATTTGCTCATGAGACATAACAACCAACAGTAGGTAATTGCAATAACGATTACATGTATTCTCTTAACCAAAAATAGCAAAACGGAACGCCAGATTGACGTAGCGGAACCTTCATTTTGGGATCTCTCTTCCACGCCCAACACAAAGTCATTACCTCTAAATAGAAACACCAACCTCAATCAATCTGTCACAACCCCCTCCTGCCAAGGAATATATGAAGATGTTTATTGTCAAAACTACAAGTTTGGCTATACATCTCTTAACTCAGACCAGCCAACAGTCATGGACCATACAATACCTAGTTTTGGGTGCATTACGATCATTTGGAATTTTTCGGCATCCGATCCAACACAACACACAAGCTGCTGTGAATTCATATCCTGAACTTGGGCTGAATCACCTAACGGATGGAGCAAAGGATGGGGAAATCGCAATGTCACATTTCACCGCGCCAAAACTAGCAAGTTGTTTGATAGAGATTATGTTTGGTTCGTGACTCAAACCATGGTTTCTATCAATTGGACTTTGTGGACTCCCTACAAAGTCTATCCAAAGAGTTTAAGGCCTCACTAACCATGGCGGGTCCCTTATTATCAACAGGACCTTGGGGGACCCACTCCAGAAGGCAGATCAGAAGGTGTTTTGGTTAGTAGACATGACGACATTCTGTGTTGTAGGCCATAGACTTAGGGAGTTTTTCGTCTCAATATCTTTGTTGGAGTTTCCTCTCACTTGTTATGGTATTTCGGATATTTCTTTGCCGCCTCCTGGCCAAGTTTAGGGGTTTTCATCCTGTTGTACAGCGCTGCGATCATTTGTACGGAAAGATTTTCCCGGTTAGGTCTAGAGAGAGGCTGGCTTTTCTTAGAATATTATACAATGAAACGGCCAAGTTTTATTTTTATATAATCCGTGTCTAGATAAGTCACCTTTTACTGTGACATAAAGCCTCACAAATCCTTGCTATTGCTTCTCGTATCTCATTAAACCCATGGTCCCTTATTCAACTTTAATGTTCGAAGAAATCCAGACAATTTCATACTTTGAATACCATTTAGCAAAACAATAAGGTGAATGAATACCTTATCAATAAGATTCCCTAAACAATCTAAAGTAACAAAATTAGAAACGTTTAATTGAGATTATGATTAGAGATCTAGCATAAGTATATCAACTTCATATTTTCACCTACCAAACAGCCATTCAATACAACAGTATCCGATAGAGCGATACAGATACCCAGATACGCCTCTAAACAACAGTCAGATCTAGAAAAGCCTCGGAGGGGTCCTGAAGATCATGCACGTGATATACCACATCCTGTTCATGCTAACGAAGAGAAGACCAATGAAGCTGTTACTACAAACTCTGATGAAGATTATATATAATCAAGTCAAAACCAAATCATTAAATCCCAAGAAAATGTTTCAAATCACAAAGGTAAAATCCCAGTCCCTCAATCAAAACACAAACCTAACATCAAAATCCATCCCATCTGCATCAAACCCCCTCTCTTAAACCCCCATACCCATCACCAAGTATCCAAATCCCCTTCAAGGACTCATTTGTAATCACCTCTTCCACTCTTCTCTCGTTTCTTGTAGTCAGGAGTACACGCATTCTCATACAACATCTTCAATCTTCATAAAGCAGGAGGCGTATAGTTCTGTCACATCCAAAGATATATCAATAAAGGCTACCTAGGTACTTAACTCCCAAACAACAAATCCGCAACTCAATCTAAACATACAAGGTCCACCATAATATTAGGCATATTCCGTTACAACAGCATGCTTACCCAGGAGTCTCATCCCAGTATCTAATAAAGTCCGTAATAAGGGCCGATATAAAACTCTGTAAAGGAACTACTGAGTTCGTTCGTTCATTTCTATATTAATATTTCAATTTATAAGGAGGAAAGTATGAATTTCTATCCAGTGTCCACAAGAACTAAGATAATTGGTATAGATTGAATAACTTTAGACAGCCCTTCGATCAACTGTCAACATCTACAGTCTGTTATTATATCTACCCCCGTCCCGAGCCAACGAAAATGTGGATACCCTCACTCTATCTATTCCAGAAATCTGATAGATAGCGGAATGATACTCTCCTGCCATCTATACAATATCTACGCTAAAAATAATAGAAACAAATGGTATCACAATAATCAACCACAACCAAAAGGAAATTAGGTAACAAGGCTCCTCAATCATCACCTACTCAACCTACTCAACCTGCTCAACCACACCACCAACCCCCAATCTCCCACCATCCCAATCCCCATCACCATCCCATCCCATCTTCCTTCTCACAGCTCCATTACCACGCTCTAAGCCCCTTCCTCCTCGCAATTTACTTACCAACAGTAAAATCAAATTCAGTACTATACAGTACAGTACATACAACACAGATGCAGGACGCAGCATCTACAAGAACACGAACGATCGATATACCGGTACCGTCCACTTATGTAAAGATATTGATATATTGATATAGTGGGGATCTAGACCTATCGGATAATCTGGAATTGTACCGGTAGGTAGGTAGGTAGGTAGGTAGGTGGGTATGTTATCGAGTTTCCAGGGAGGAGATTTGATGGGGTAGGTTTATTTTCTGGTTTTTAGATGGTTGATGGTAGATGGTAGATGGATAGGGTTAAGTGGATTGGGGTTTGTTGAAGGTATGTAGGTATTGTCAAGGTGGAAAAGGATTGTAATCACGTGATTTAAATAACCTCTAGAAGTGGAAGGCAAGACTTCGTAGAACTGATTGATTGATTAAGAATAATGATGATCAAGAACACAAAAAGAGTGAAAGGATATAATATAAATCTCGCTCCAATTACCATCCAATCTCCCCATCCCCCAATCCCCCAAATCCTTATTACATCACCCCCGAAATATGCATGTATCATGAGACCAGATCCAAACACCATCTTCCCAATTTCCCCAATCCAAATGCAAAGACCGTATTACCGTATTACCTAACGTATTACCATAATTCTCATACTCGAAACAACCCAGCAAGAACAATCATCCAGATCCAAACACCATCTTCCCAATTTCCCCGATCCAAATCCAAAGACCGTATTACCGTATTACCTAACGTATTACCATAATTCTCATACTCGAAACAAACCGGCAAGAACAATCATTACAGCCCCATAAATACCCGCACATATCAATCCATCGTTCTTCAGAAGCATACGTCGCTCAAGCACACCACCCTGCATCAACAGCGCAAGGACACCACCCACTACTAGACCAGTCGCCGTGATGCGATACAGAAAGCCAGGAATGACAGCGAACGTCAACATTGGGACGAGAACACAAACCGCTAACGAGCCTGCGATTACGGGGATAGGTTTGAGCTTTTGCTTGCTATCCACATCCTCGGGATGGGCGGAAGATTGCTCGGAAACGATGGTGACGAGATCATCTTCTCGGTCAAGGAAGTGCGTCTCGGCTTTGGTGATGGGATGGAAATTCTGTAGCCATGTGCGATAAGAAGCGATATCCTTGGGGCTCGCAGCAGGGAGAGAGCGAACAGAATTGAACGATGCAAGTACTTGATCTGGGATTTTGTTAATTGGAAATGTAGATATTGAGGTAACATCGGGTTTGAGAGACTCGAGAAAATATGGAAATCATGGAACTATTTGGGAAACATACTGTACTGAGATAGTTTGTAACTAATCTTCCAGAGGATTTCTTGTTTCTGCAATTCTAGCTCCCCACCAGCAGCCGCAGATTTCCTTCTGGAAGCGGGTATGATATCTGCGCGGTCTAGCCGATGAAGTTGTTGCTCAAGCACACTTAGCTCATCCTGTATATGCAACAACAAGCGATGATTGAGAAACTCAAATATTCTATAAATCGGCTTGATCTTCTCTCCGCGTTCAGTTTCCGAAGAAGTCGCGCGAGACGAAAGTCGCGATGCAAGTAGCTCGTAGCCAGTCATAGATAACCTTTCTGCTCGTCGGGGTGGGTGCTGTGTGGGTTGTTGTGATCGAGCATTGAGTCCCGTGGATGAGGTATGGGGTATGTTAGCGTGTCCACTCTGCATGTTTGGCGTTCCAAAATTATATATTTGCTGGTAATTTTGCGCCGCGGCCATCTGAGAAGCAATTTTGGCTGAGGTATCATCATTTGATGCTGATTCTACTTCGGGATCATCTCGTTCATCCTCCTCTTCATCGTATTCCCCTTCCTCTCCATCCATACTTCTTTCAGGACTTGTACTGCGGTCCGTATCTTCATCATGCGCCGCTTCAGAGGAGTTATCATCGCCGTGAAAGCTAGATGCAGACGAGGAACTTCCAATAAGCGATTGCGACATGTGTGTTGGTAGTGACGACTCTGTTGTCGTCCTAGGAAGCTGGCCTGATGTCCATGTGGGTGTCGCATCAATCCCACTGCTTTCTTCTTCGTCCCTAGACTCGGCTACCGAACTTTCCGAGACCAAATATGCAAATACATTCGGAGCATCAGGAACAGCAGGTGACACTGGTGCTTCGGGCAGATCCGACTTCTTGTCCACAAAAGCACGTTTTTCTACATAATAACGTTTGGTGATAGATGATGACAGTGTGACAGTGGAATTGCTACCGCTTGAGCTGCTGGATTTGTTGGTTGTACTCGTCAACGAAGTGATATTTGATATAGTTGATATAGTTGACGGAGAGGTCAGTTTTGCCCTAGCGGACGACAATAACGGCATGTTGCCTTGCGTTGGTGCTTCGTCCTTTGATGAGGAGGTCGACGAGGATGAGCTTCCGTCCCGACTACGATTGGAATGAGAACGAAGATGCCGTGAACGACGTTCGTGTTCAAGCTCACTCTCCTTCTCTCTCGCCACGCTCTCCCTTTTTGCGCTTGTCTTCTTGGATTTTTGGCTAGAAGTATGGCGATTCCCGCCACCGATACCAAACAGAGCAGACTTATGGTATCTTTTGGGTCTTTCTCGCTCTCTTTCTCTCTCCTTGCTGATGTTTGCTTTGGTGGTCGGCATTTTCTTTTCATGTGAAGCCTTTGAGCGACGGTGCGACTTTTCTGGAGCCGAGCTGTCGTCTTGGGATTTTAATTGCCCTTGTTCATCTTCGGATACTTCTTGGATGGCAGTTATAGGAGATCTGTAGCCCGTTGCCATTTCGTGGCTGCAATTCTGAGGAATGCTCGTCAGCCTATCTTCGAGGAATGCACAAAAAGCAAGTATATACATATGGACATATGGCACGAGTGACTGACAAGGTGTACCTTGATACTTTCTAGTGAGTTGGACGGCGGTATCGACTTTTGATTGGGTGCAGGTGGTTTATACTACGGCGGTGTGCGCGTGCGCGTGCTGGTGTCGTGATGATGGAAACTACAGACAATTCATGAGGGCCATAATCGGTGGTTTATAGCGGCTTGCTTGGGGGGTATGGAGCTGGAGTTGGTGACGGGGATCATGATCTCAGGATTGAGGGGTAGTTTGTAGAACAATGGCCGTCTGATATACAGTAGGGGCTTGAAGGAATGGGTAGGGGGGGGGGGGGGGGGGTGAGAAGGCGAAAAGGGTGGGCTTGAAGATGATGGAGAGGAGGTGAACGATAGGTTCGCTTGTGTCTCCTGGCGCCTCCTAGACTTACAAATTGACCAAGTTTTGGATGAAGGCGTTCCACAGAACTTCCACTCCTGTTTCGAGTATTTTCAGGGCTGAGGGCTATTGGCTATGATGGTCGGGTACCAAGGCCAGGTGAGGCGATGACGAAGTTGGGGAGGTGGGGGGGGGTTTATAGGGGTGTTTTGGGGGTGGTTATGGGAGATCTGGCGGGGCAAAGGGGAAGAAGGGCCAGTGAGATGGCCGGAAGGGTGGAAGGGTGGAAGGGTGGAAGAGCCCGATGATGGGGTGAGAAAGCTGTGAAGGCCCAATTCAGGATAGGAGGAGGGACGGGAGGGTTCTGGTGGATTTGGAGAGGTCGAATGGGGGGGGGCAGTAGGGGGTAGGGGGGTCTGCGGGGGTTTTTAAGCGAACTGCGGGCCGCAAGAAGCCTGGAAGTGATCGTGTTAAAGGGCTGTCCCGATCAGTGGAGTCTGTCAGAAGCCGTGTCTCGGGTGTGTCGTGTGTACTCGTAGGTACTCGAGTAGAGCCTCAGTAAGAGGTAGGTAGCTAGGTTGGCTTGGCAATCTGTTGAAGATCAACCAACGGCTTCAACACACTTGCGACGATTCGACGAACGACTGGATGAGAACAAACGATCGCGCCTATAGCGATCGAAGCCAGCAACCGACTGCACTATAATCAATACCACTACTCCTCGCCTCTCTGCTCCCCTTCCCTCGCTCGAGCCTCCTCTTTCCCGGCTAGACGACGTGCTTCTCTTCTACTCGATTCTTGGAGCTTCTTGGAGCTTCTTGAAGCTATCGATCGCAATCTCTGGGACCAATACCTGAGAAACACGACGCAGCGCACCGTGATCGCCCATCTCGCCACACCTGAGATGAGATTGTACGCCCAGAACACCAGCCAAACCATCACGCCGGTGACCAAGAGAAGCTGGAGTTTTCGGAGGTACAGCCTACGTGTTTGCTAAGGGTCGCATGTAGCATGTATATGTAGCATGGGCCGGTATAGTACTTGCATATAACCCCAATTCCATCCGCATTCGCCTCATTTTCATTTTGCGGTATCACCACACCACAGTCACCACCACAGTGACCACACGCTGCACACGTGACCACACGCTGCACACCACCCACCCCTTCACCGATTGTCGACCCGTTGCCTTACCTTGCGCCTTGCGCACTTCCCCCCGGCTGATCCCGATCCCGACCCCGCCCCCGCAAATTATATCTTCAAGGTCGAATCTAGAACGGCGCCCAATCTGTTCCTATTGAAACATCCCAGCCCCGATCCTGTGGCTATAACTGCCTACGCCCGACGAACCTCTACTCACGCCCCGTTCACATCTTCCAATGGCACGTATTGCTCCTGGTGTGCTACGGAGGTATCTATTAGGTGGCCAGGTACCATCAGGTGGATGTCTCAATAGGCTCAGAGCGGTCCAGCGGTTGTCTGGCACCTCGAAAAGGGATCACCAAACACAAGCAACACCACAGGTGACAGCGCATTCTGCCGCGGTCCCGTTTCGCAAGCAGCTCAAGGACGAGGCCAAAATTCGAAAGGCCCAAGGCACAGGCAAGATTGCAAAGGTCGACAACCAGACTTTGGAGAAGTGGGAATTGACTGTGGGAATCGAGATACACGCGCAACTCAACACAAAACGAAAGCTCTTCTCCAGTGCAAGGTCGACTATAGACCACACGCCAAATACACAACTCGAGTATTTCGATTTGGCTTTGCCAGGCTCCATGCCCCTCTTCCAAACGGAAACCTTGATCCCCGCCCTACGAGCAGCGTTAGCGTTGAATTGCAACATACAGGAACGCAGCAAGTTCGATCGAAAGCATTACTTCCATTGGGATCAACCTTCGGGTTATCAAATCACGCAGTACTACGAGCCATTTGCGAAAGATGGATATATCACGCTATATGCTCACGATGGAATCGCAAAAGAAGACGGGGAGGAGATCAAAGTCGGAATCAAGCAGGTGCAAATGGAGCAGGATACCGCCAAGACAATTTCCGAGCCGGGAGATGTACACTTGTTGGATTTCAACCGTGTTGGATTACCTTTAATTGAAATCATAACTTTACCGGTAATTCATCATCCAAGCACGGCAGCTGCTTTTGTTCGTAAAGTTCAAACTCTTCTCAAATCTGTGGATGCTTGTGTTCTTGGTATGCAGTCTGGCGGATTGCGAGCCGACGTCAATGTGTCTGTGAGGCGCCGTGACGCAGAAGAGGGGGGCCACGAATACGCTGGCATGAAGGGACTTGGCCAACGGACCGAGATTAAAAATTTAAGCAGTTTCAAAGCTGTAGAAGACGCTATCATCGCCGAGCGTGACCGGCAAATTCAAGTTCTTGAATCAGGGGGCGCTATTGAAGGGGAGACAAGAGGCTGGACCATTGGGCATAAAGATACAATTCGCCTAAGAGGAAAAGAAGGAGAAGTTGACTATCGATACATGCCTGATCCTGACATTGCACCAGTTATCATTGGCCAAGATTTGATCGCTCACTTACAGTCAACTATGGGCATACTTCCTGATGAAGAGATTGATATTCTCACGAAACAATTTGGTTTGACAATCAAAGATACAATGTCACTTCTGTCGATTCATGAAGCGGGCATGTATTATTTCTTCCGGGATGTCGTTGATGAGTTGATGTTCTTGAATGGCCATTCTCGTGAAAGTGCCGAGACAACGAGTAACTCAAGTGAGTATCAGAAAGAGCTCTCGAGACTCGGTAGGCTCGCAGGAAATTGGGTTTTGCACGAGATGGGCGGTTTGAATTACCCTGAGGCCAACCAGGAGAATCCACTAGACATGAGAACTGACGGATCTTGCCGGATTCCAAGTGTTGAAGTTGCCAAACTCGTCTTTTACCTAGATACTAACCGCATCACTGGCGCTTCTGCCAAGAAGGTTCTATCTACTCTATTCAGAAATAGCTTTGAGACATGGCCCTCGAATCTTGAGGAGGTCACACCAACATTTCCACCAGTAGCCTTGCAGTCGGTTGAGGAAGTCATTGAGAAAGCTGGCCTATGGTTCGTCCCACTTTCTGAAGATGAGTACGTTGACCTGGCAAATCGCATCTTGGACATGAAGGTGGTAGAGGAAATTCTGTCTGGCAAAGAGGGTAAGATCAACTTCTTATTGGGCAAAATGATGCGAGAGGACAAGTCAGGGCGAGTCGACCCCAAGAAAGCCACCGAGGTGTTAAAAAGAATTATCGAAGACCATAGGGGGTCATGAATGCCGTGTACAGAAAGTTTAAGATAAGCATACTCGAAGGGATTGATGGCACATATCCAATTACTTTCAATGGTTGGTAGATCATAGCACTTATTTTCCTTAGCGATTTCCGTCCACCTCAACGTCCACATGCCGCGCGAGTCAAATTCAAGTACACAGGCATACGCTTGTAAACACACCCTTTTTTGTACCCAGGTGCCAAAATTTCGCGGGGTTTGCTACAAGCATACTCCTCCTATGCACACATCAATCGGTGGTTTACGTGCTTGCTTTGAGTCTTTCGCTTCTGTTCCTTGCATGCCTGTGGTGCAATTAAGGTCGAGCGTGGGCAATCTTATTAGTTCGCCTATGCTCTTCAATTGTATCCGAAACTTACGAAATTGATCGTTTATTTCTACATTATTTTTAGCATGTGCCCAATTTTACGGCTCTGCTGATCATAAATTCCGCATTATGATCACTATAGTCATATATTCCTAATCTTTATTGCTTGGTTGGCCTAATCATGTCATTTTCGATGGTGTTCTTCACGCGTGGGATCTGGAAGTGCGTGCACAATCAACCTCACAGCTCTGCTGATCATAACTCTTGCATTATAACCATTATTATCATCATATATTCCTCATTTTTACTGCTTGGTTGATTTGATCATATAATCTTACGTAGTGTTCCTGCAGCGTAGGATGTCAGAACGCGCAACCAATCAAGTTTTGGACCACTCATGGGTACCTCCGTAGACAATCTAGAGTAGCTCCCTATCAGATTGTAATAATATTCTCGCGAAGGTAACCCTTTGCAGATTAGCATTTTCAGAAGGTTGGTTCGGCCTCCAACAGTGGGTTGTATGTAACAGTGTGCGCATCATGTATGGGGAAGGTAGCAATTGTTGGTGGACGGCGTCCACTATCATTCAAGGTCAAGGTCCACGAATGAGCTGATTTCCATTGATAGATCTTCTCCACGGTTTGTGGGGAATAGAAACTTTTTTGTGAACATGGACAGTTTTCCGGGGTAAGGTTCTGGGGCACGTTGTACTTTGTAATTGAGGGGAAAGGATTGTATGATATTTGGGGGTCTTCGGAAAGTGGGTATATGCAGCAAGGTTGAAAGCTCGAGAGGGGCTCAATGGCAGGATATAAACCAGCTCGTTGTGCCATGATACTTCTCTTTTTTCTCACCTCACCCATCGCCTGCTTGTCATCAATCATTGGGACTTTCCCATAGTCATTCATTCTTTATTTTTTTTAATTGCATAATAGCGGTTTTCCTCCATCATGAAGCACTCTTCTCAAGCTCTTATAGGGCTCTTGCTCCCGTCCCTGATTGTTGCTTCAACCATCCCAGAGTATACCAGTTCTAACACTACTACTGACACTATTACTGAACTCGGATTATTGGCTACTGGTAATGTCGACCTTGGGGAATGGGCTGATGCATACGCAAAGGCCCAATCCATTGTTTCTAAGATGACGAACGAGGAGAAGATCACCGTCATCACTGCGGGATCTGTCGAATCTGCTGGTTGGAAGAAGCTTGAATTCAAGGATAGCGCTCAGGGTCCTCAAGGTATACCTCCCTCTCTACAGCACAATCAGAACGGAAATTCTAATTCGGATGATAGGTTATGAGTATGCCACTGGCTTTGGAATGACCTCAGCTCTTGTTCAAACATGGGATAAAGCAGCTATGTATGAACAATTTAAAGCTGTTGGGGACGAGTTCTACGGAAAAGGTTTCCAAGTTCTCAATGGACCGTCTTCGCAACCGCTTGGAAGAACCCCTTTCGCAGGAAGACTAGCTGAGGGCTTGGGTCAGGATGTTTTCCTCAACGGTGCTGCTTTTGGAATTGGCACCAAGGCCTTTAACGATGCTGGTGTCATTGCTGGCGGTAAACACTTCTTACTTAATGAGCAAGAGACAAACCGTGGGTTGATGAATGGCAAGCAGCCTTACTCTGCCCAAGTTGATGACAAGGCTCTCCACGAGACTTACCTATGGTGCGTTCCTTTTAACCACTATTTTGATCTTACAGCTAACGTGACATAGGCCATTCTACGACGGTATCAAGGCAGGAATGGGAAGTGTCATGTGCGCTATGAATAAAGTAAACGGTTCCTTGTCATGCGAGAACTCTCCCCTTCTCAACAAGCTTTTGAAGACCGAACTTGGATTTCCAGGTCTCGTGCAGCCAGATGTTTCCGGGCAGTCTACTACTTTTGGCTCTGCAAATGGCGGTCTCGATTATGGATCCTCCCGCATCTGGGGCACAGAGGCCTTGATCCAAGGTATTGCCAATGGCAATTTCTCCCAAGCTCGTCTCGATGATATGGCTATTCGAAATATCATCCCCTTCTACAAGGCAAGCCTCGATAACGGGCAACAGCCAGCGCTTGTATCCCAGACCGATTATGTCGATGTTCGAGCAAACCACAGTGCTATCGTTCGCAAGAACGGAGCCGCTTCCCTGGTTCTGTTGAAGAACACCAACAATTCTCTTCCTCTCAAGAAGCCTCGCACCATGGCTATCTTCGGTAACAGTGCTGGTCCAGCCACAGCAGGGCCCAACTACGAGTTCACAGTTAGAGGAGCCCCGTCAACTTACCCTGGTCATCTCGCAGGAGGAGCAGGTTCTGGAATGACTTCTTTCCCATATCTCATCACTCCCCAGCAAGCACTTACCAACCGCGCTGCTGCGGACGGAACCATGATCCGATGGATCCTAAACAACACCTACACTTCTTCCATCCCTTCATTTCCTACAGCTCCAGGACTCCCTGCTCTATTGTCTGGCGGCACCGCTCTCCAGCAAAATATTCCCTCTTATGCCTCTGGCGCAGAAGTGTGCATCGCATTTATCAACGCATTCGCAGGGGAAGGAGGAGACCGTACCGAGCTCCGAAATGCAGAGCAAGATGCTCTGATTACCACCGTAGCCTCCCAATGCTCCAACACCATCGTGGTCATCAACACAATCGGAGCACGTCTCGTAGAGTCCTGGATCGAGAACCCCAATGTAACAGCCGTCCTCTACGGCATGCCATTAGGACAAGAATCCGGAAATTCCATCTTGGATGTTCTCTACGGAGACGTCAACCCCAGTGCTCGTCTAACTCACACCATTGCCAAGAATGAAACCGATTACCCTGGCATCTGCCCCGGTGAGATTTGTGAGTTTGTCGAGGGCAATTTGGTGGATTACAAGTACTTTGATTCCGCGAAGGTTGAGCCTCGATTCGAGTTCGGTTTTGGATTGAGTTATACCACTTTCGAATACTCAGATCTGAAAGTGACCACTAAAGCCGAGGCATTGGCTAGTAAATACGCCACAGGAAAGGTTGGTGTTGGTGGCAGAATTGATCTTTGGGATGCTGTTGCTTCTGCTTCTGTCACTATTGCCAACAACGGGACAGTAGACGGTTGCGAGGTCGCACAGTTATACATTAGTTATCCTGATGAAGCGGCGCAGCCTGTTCGTGTGCTTAGAGGATTTGAGAAGATCTCTCTTCCGATTGGCGCATCGGGACTCGTGACGTTTGACTTGAAGAGAAGGGATTTGAGTTATTGGGATGTTGCGGCGCAGGAGTGGGCGGTTGCTAAGGGGAATTATACCTTGAGTGTTGGTGCTAGTTCGAGGGATTTGAGGGTTATTGGCGAGTTGACGGTTTGAGATTGACCGACTATTATGAGTGGGATGATTAAAGGTTTTGAAATAAGCGATCTTTTTGTGCAGGGAGTTGGCGTTTGTGGGGTATATAATTCGGCTTGCATTGTTCTGTTCTTTGGCTATGATTTGATGATAAACTAGTGCCTGAAGATAATCACTCTCAGTTCTAAATTAGAATTCAAGGTTATGAAAATGATGCTATAATTTCTTGAATAAGTGGTGGTGGATAAGTGATGCATTTACTGTATGTCCAACCCCTTGCATCCTCAATTGAGAAAGTATGGTCCTCAAAAATGCACAAATACCAAGTCGTAACTGAAAAGCTTGTATACAAAAATAGCCTTCTAATTCAATATGCATGAAGTTGATGAAGAAAGAAGTGATGTAGATGATTGGTTAAATGTTAAAAGGGAGTATATCTTTCGGTTGCTAAATAAACACTTACTTCTATATTTACATACAGGTGTTACATTTCTCAGGGTTAGCGGGTAAAGCTTGAAGTCACAGAAAACAAGGTCATTCACCCAAACACAACTATCACGAGACCCACAACCCCTTCCGACGTTTTTCCTTTATAGCCCCAAATAACACATCTAGCTATCGCTATTCAACCTAGTAGTCTCTGCAGGGTGCTCTGGCGCATGGGCAAAAACCGTCACTTGCAAGACAATTAAAAAGCAAGCCCTCGGCCTATCGAGAGAAGTAATAAACCGACCAGAAATGGTGTCTGGTTTCCTTGCCTATCGAGAGAAGTAATAAACCGACCAGAAATGGTGTCTGGTTTCCTTAAGGTCCTTGTACAGTTCTTGTACAGTAGGTAATTAAGTTTTTGCCATTTTTTTTTTTTTGATACTTTTGGACGAGTTAGGAGATTGGTGGCAGAATGCTTTTTTGGGACTAGTGCTGTGCTTGGCGTCGAGTTGTAAGTGAATGAATGGACTAATCTAATGCCTGCTGTTCATGATTCTCGGATCATTTTGCCTTCCTGGTTGGTCTTCATGCCACTTTCAGGAGCGTTGAACTGATTTGTCAATCTCAGCATTCGATCATGAAACTTTCTCGAAACATCCTATCGCTAATAATTCGTGTATAGGAACAAAGATTACAATAGATCTTTCTCTAGTTTTATTTGTATAAAAGCCTTGCTTGTATCCAAGAGGTCATCTATACCGTGGAGAGGTTCGCTTTCAGAGTTTCAGGAGGCTATTCTAGATTGTTATAGTTCACGAGGAGATAAAGATTTGATCTCCCCCACTCTATTTATCATCCAAGCCTCTCTCGGTCTCGTATGCGGTAAGCAGACACACTATTTCTAACTTTGGAATACCTTTGATACACTAATGATCCTGACCAGAAGGTTTTATGCTGGGGGTAGCTACTCCCTCAGGAAAAGCACAGAGCTCTAATCAAAGATTACGGCCATTTTTGTCGGTTGTGGTGAGATGAAGACCAAGTATCTTTCTGGGAACGCTTTCAGAGAAAGATTTGAAAAAGTTATGGAGATTTTTAAATTATTAAAGGAAGAGATTTTCGATATTGAAGATTATATCGTGCTTTACCGTCCTAATAAGATTCTAATCTGAAACTACAAACACAATTTAGAGAAGAACGTAAACAGGACTGATATCAGAGAGAGTTCTAGTAAGTTAAAGAGCAAGGTCATATCAGCACTGGGTCATTCGTTGCATTTGATTACCTCTAAATACAGGTTACTGTCGCGATATCACATACTACAGGAGTCTAGGCCTTTGATTTGTTGGGGTGTTGGCTATACTAGAAGCACAGTCTGCAGGTTGTTGGCAGGGGGTATGTCATGTGACTCATGAGTAGCATGTAACTACCTACGACCTGCATTTCTTTTGTCAAACCAACAGTTATGGTGACGTTTTCTGCTAATGAATGTATGTTCGTGTAGTATATTTTACTCTGTCTGTACCTACTGAACCAATAAAGCATTCACGTCAGAAATGAAGTCTGACTGCTGCGAACAAGACAAAGATGTCAAAGAAAGTTGAATGTGGCAAGAACTCACAAGCATTGTTACTAGTACTATAGAACAACTCTTTGTAAGAACATAAACACTCTCGTAGAAACAGGAATAATTTTTGAAGAACCCTATCTATATAACTAAGTAAATTTACTGCCCAAAGCCCAGACAGCCATAACAAACCCCCTTGGCGAAACATTACAATACAACATTACAACGCACCTCTACAACTTATTATCTTATCCTATCACCAGACCAACACTCTCTACCAGAGCAATCATCATCATGCCTGTCAATATGCCAGACCCACTTAGCAAGCTATTCTACGAGTATCTCTTATCATATTCTGAAGAGGAAGAAAGCAGACCCTTCACGATTGAACAGAAAACCACCTCAGTACTCCTAATGTGTATGCTGTTCAACAAGGAAAAAGTTCCCTTAGTTAAATCGTGGGGCCAGTTGGATGACGGAACCATAATTGCTCAGGAGCATTTATCACAATGCGCCATCAACTTCCTGAAATCGATCAAGGAGTTTCCTCAAGCAGAGATTGATACTTGGGATTACGAGGTAAGAAAGAATATGTATCACTTCAAGGGTTATTTGCAAGAGCAGGGCTTTGATCTGGGTATTGATCTTCAATCTCCCGAGTGGCTTGCGCAGTGGGCTGCATTGGAAACGATTGCGTTGAACCCGGCTGAAAGCTCGGTTGCTTCTCCTTCACAAGGCTAGTGACTTATTTGATGTCAAGGATTTTCAATCATGGTATCTCTAGCACTTGTGAATCATTGAGGGTATCAGCAATGGTTGGCCATATTACTCTAATTGTGTACAAAAACACTTCCAACCTTACAATACAGAATTATCTCACTACTTAAGTTTCTATTTCCTATCTATTCCCAGTCCTTACTCTACCCAATGATCACTTCACCTAGTTCTCTCTTTACTACCTATTACCATATCACTCTCATTGTGTACAAAAACAATACTTCCAATGTTACAATTATAAAGACAATGAAAATGAATATATCCTATAAATATCCTATAATTAAGAAAGAAAAAGTTATCAACAAAAAGACTTCTTTTTCATATAAAAATAAAATAAAAGATCTCGAGTCTATTGATTCTTAGTATTACGAATAGTGTACACCTTCCTTGCCTTGCTAACACTTCCACTGAATTTCCCCCTGTATGTCTTCAACATTCCTCTGTGTGACGTGCAAATTAATTTGGCTTCCTTACGGAGTAACCTGTTTAAGTTGAAGAAACGTCGTGTAGTGTGACTCGTGATCTACTCTCTCGCTTGCTCCAACGTATACGACTGACTTAGCTAAAGAAAATTAGCGGTTACATCGCAACAAGTGGCATAGGACTTGGCAATGTTTTACACGTATCCTAGCAGTATAGTACGAAGTAACCCAGTAATAAGCTTTTGCTTTTTCTCTATGTCTTGGAAGTGATCAATTTGACCACGTGATATAACATTATGGACTCGATGACGGGACGGAAAGAAGATCCTCCCCTCCCATTAGTCCGAAAATTGACACATGCATACGGAGTAATAGAAACTCAAAATCCTTCACACGCGCTTCCTGTTAGTGAGATTCCCAAGTGGACACCGCTATTGTCATCCGTTACTATTTCAAGTGTCAAGTTTTCCACTGATCCCAAGCTCATGACCCACCATGAACATGGGCCCATGAACACTTGGCCTGCATACTACGTACCCACGCAATTTATATATTAAGAGACTGTCGTGTAACACACATTCACAGCCCCCTTTGCTTAGGCATCATCACCAAGTCACATCCCTATTTAGAGGAGTATTTGGAGAATAAAGACTCCTACTCTCAACCATATTTTGGACTCTCCGCTTCACCGCCATTTTGACGCTTAAAAGAAACAACGATGACGGGGATTAAATTTTACGGCTCTCAGGTTGGAGGTCGTGGGTCAACTGCAAATACGCATACGGGTTCACCTGTCAGCCTCATTCGACAAGATGTTCTCTCTGCGTTATCTCACGCTCCCTATGTTCCCTTCATATTCCTCCCTTTACTTCCACAGCGCTCAGGCTGGCTGGGAGAACTCACACCAACCTGGGGGAACGGCTGGTCTTGTTTTCTACACGCTGTATTATTAATTCTTCAACTTCCATTCCTCCTTAGTGTTCCATTTTGGTTATGCTTTCCAGGCTGGGCTGTGTTGGCTGGTGTGGTTGCTTTCATGAGCGTGAATAATGGGGTGTGTTACTTTTTGAATGGAAGTAGGATGGAATTTAAGAGTAATGAGAAGTATGCGGATTCGACTGCTCATCCAAGTGAACAGTGGGTATTTCTTAATGGAGTTGCAGCTGGGTAAGCGAATCCCCTTTTCTACTTTGTGTAAGCTATGACTAACAATCAACCAACACAGTGAACACTGGCTGCAGACGAATATTGATAGGATAGCACTGACTTTCGGTCGTCCAGTAATTGGTTTACATAACAAAACGTAAACTTTTGTCTCTTCCTAGACCATGAACCCATCTAACGTTACACAGAAATGGCATCCTCTTCGATATCATCCAATGTCTTATCCAGCGAAACTTTAAACACGCAACCAACGACATCCGAACCTGCTACACCACAGTAAAAAGCGTCCTCTACACCCAACACATAACAAAAGTAGTCTTCATAATGCACTCCCAAGGCGCCATAGAAGGAGGACTAATCCTCGATTGGCTCTTACAAGAAATCCCCATGGATCTCCTCGCCAAGCTAGAAATCTACACCTTTGGAAACGCAGCAAACCATTTCAACAACCCTCATAAACATCTACTTTCCCAAGAACGAGCACATTCCCTCACATCGAGAGGGAAAAGACCGGAGCATGGGAAAGCTATTCATCATATTGAGCATTATGTACATACCTACGATTTCGTCCCGAGATGGGGGATTTTGAATTTCCTTAACCCTAGTAAAGCATCGCCTGAGGTGCCCCGATTTATGGGGAGAGTGTTTTTGAGAGAGGCGAAGGGACATCTTTTTACGCAGCATTATCTTGATAGTATGTTTCCATTGAAGGCGGCACCGGAACCGACAGAGGAGGGGACTGGTAGAGGTGGTATTGGTGATAGTGGATTCTTGGGTGCTGATGTTGTCAATAACTCATTTATGGAAGAGGAGATAGACTGGGTTGGGAGAAGAAGCGAGGCTAGAGAGGGCTTGAAGAAATCTGCTAGATGTACAGAAGATTTTTCGATGACTGATAGAGATGTTAGTGAAGAGGATGATGAGGACGAGGGTGATGTGGGGGTATATGATGAGAGCCCGATATCCACCAGACATGGCAGTTTCCATGGGTCGTTTCCAAATGGAATTGTCAAGAGGAAATATAAGGTGAAGGATGTTAGCAGACTTTGGCAGTATAGGAATGGGCGTAGTCCACAGGTTGACACTGTTGCCAGACTTGAGAGGATAAACACTGTTTAAATTTATATAGAGGGAGTTAAGAAGAGGACTCGGAACTCGTAAGAGTCCATCTATCTGTACAGATGTATTGTATACAAGTTTTTATAGACAGATGTCGTTTTTTTTTAGTGGTATAGACCAGCCTCTTCAAAACTTCAATTGAGGAAAAAGAATTTCACTTCCTTCTCTATCGCATACATAAGGAAGGTAGTACGTCTTTATTCACTGGTAGCATAACAAAACAATGCTCATACTCAAATATAATTTGTTTCTCCATGATATTCCATGAGACACGAAATTATAAAACCTCAAGTTACACAATACAACCCACCAAATCCGGCAACAATAAACCTACCCACCAACGACTCAACAACATTACATACTATTTATACATCATTCAAAATCACCTCTATTAAATTCTACTCCTACTTTATAGTACACCTAACAAACAACAGATTTAACAAACCAAAAACCAACTAACTCACTAAATTCCACTTCCTTTCTCTCCTATGATATTTCCTCACGAGCATACGTCGGTATCTAGAGTGACTTTCAAAAAGCTTTCCGACCTTTTTATTCTTTTTGAAAATGGATAGTTCCAGGAATAATTCGAATAGAATACCGAGTACCGTCTTCCAAAGAAAAAACCACAGAACCATAGAACCATAGAATTCCAACATAATTCAGAAAAAAGACTAGAGTATATAAATAAGTAAAGCTATTTCTGTATTTGTGTGGAAAGCAAGGTATAAATAAATGACGGGACGGGGTATAAATAAGAGATACAATATAAACAAACATAAAAGATATAATTTAAACAACTAAAAAAGAAAATATATTTAAAGTCCGAGCAAAAAAAAGAGAGAGAGAGAGAAAGGATTCTTTAATAAGTAATAACTTAAATGATTTTAAAGATCATAAATAAATTATTAACCTATATATTCCTTCCCTCATTTTATATTTATTTTCTCCGTCTCCATCTCCATCCCCCCAACCCAAGCAACACCATAAACCTATAAATCACAACAAATCACAAAGTCACTCACAAACCAATTTCTTCACCTTTATAAACCATAACCCGTAAATAATATCCCCACCATACTATCTAACACACAATCACCATCCTTCCTTTTCTCCCCTTTCTCCCTTTTCTCCCCGTGCTGAGATGAACACACAACACGGATATATTACTAGATACTGTAGGTCCCGCTAGGTAGTAGGTCCTAGTAAGAGGAGATAGGAATATGTATAAGTAATTGGTGATTTGGTTATTTGGTATGGGAAGGGAAGGGAAGGGAAGGGAAGGGGAGGAAAGGTAGTGAGTGTATGAGGGCTGGGAGGGGTTGGTTGGTGGATTGGGGTGGGGATGGGAATGGGAATGGTGAATCGGGATGGAATTGGAATTGGGATGGGAATGGGAAATGGTGAATTGGGAATGGTGAAATAAAATAATGAGGTTTTAAGGAGTGAAAGAGTCAAGATATCACCTCTCAACCTTAACACCAAACTCACAATTCCCCTACTTTTCCACACAGCACCTCACAAAACCAAATACAAGTCAAGTCAAGTCCAAAAATCAAACATTAAAATCCCGGATAAAAATCCATTCCTTTCATTCCACATCAACTATCTATTTATCATGCTACAGTAGTTATGCTTAACTTCCCCCCTCCCCACTTCCCACTAAAAATACGTACAACGCAAAGATAGGTATATCCCACAACAACAACAACAACACCACACAACACAACAACTCATACCAAAAAAGGTCAAGGTCAAAATCAAAATCATCCACATGAGAAGAAAAGCTT
Source organism: Hymenoscyphus linearis (assembly GCA_900536425.1). Taxonomy (NCBI): domain Eukaryota; kingdom Fungi; phylum Ascomycota; class Leotiomycetes; order Helotiales; family Helotiaceae; genus Hymenoscyphus; species Hymenoscyphus linearis. Next base: position 45,638 of record UNPR01000144.1, on the reverse strand, counting down.
AAAACGCCAGGTAATATGCAAAACAAAACAAAACAGCAAAACAGCAAAACAGCAAAATCAAAAAAAAATAATCAAAAAACTAAACAAAGGAAAAAATGATGATGCTGTGTGCAAAGACAAGTACAGGGTGACAGGAGATAATATATATATACAGAATGCATATAAACAAAATCCTCCCCTCCCCAGAAAAAAACAACCCCCCCTCTATCTCGCTTCTCCATCTCTCTTCCTTCCCCAGAGACGTAATTTCAAGATTACAAAAGGATCATTCCCATACCCGCCATACCCGCAGCAACAACGTAAGCACCCATACTCAACATCCCAAGGTTAACCGCAGGAACCGTCAAGGAACCCGCAGCAGCCTTGGAGGTCGTGCCGGAAGATCCCTTGGTGCCAGAGGTTTGACCAGCGGAGGTAGGAGCAGAGGTGACCTGTCCGCTACCATCGGCTCCAGCCTGGGCCAAAAGCGCAGAGCAGGAAGAGCTGGTGGAACCGCTTTGCAACTTGGCGTTGCCGTTGAAGGAACAAGCGGTGGAAGCCTTGTTCTGGTTCTTGTAGTATTGGTCGAAAGCGAAGGACAGCTGTTGGGTACCGGTGCACATGGAGTAGGCACCGTAGACACCGGTGGTTCCGTTGGCAGCAATACCGGCGCAGGCCTTGGGGTCCATTCCACAGACGGAGGCGAAGAGCTCGGCGGTTTGGTTTCCGGTGAGTCCTCCGACGGCGCTGCAGGAGAGGGAGGTGGTCATGCATTCGCAGACTTCCATGTTGGCGATCGGTGGGAGCTTGGAGGAGGCCTTCCAGCTGGTGGCGGTTGGGCAGGGGGAGGGGACGGTGTTGACGATCTTGTACTCGGAGGCGGGGGTGTTCTTTGGCTTGACGGCGGTCATTTGCTTCTTGAGGGCCTCGAATCTGGGGTGCTTGACTGCTTTACCATCCTTGACGGTGACAACTCCTGGAGAGGGTGTTAGTGCTGTTTACGCTTCAGAGGGAAAAGACTTCTTACCATAGTCGTTGGCTTCCTGGAAGTACATGTACATGATACCACCGGACCAGACGTTGGTCATTTGAGGACCAAAGATAGCAGCAACCTCAGTGAAAGGGTGAGGAGTAACAGTGTTGCATCCGTACTCAGCAAAGAATGCTGGGACGTTGTAGTTTTGGAACTCCTTGGTTCGGAGATCGAATCCAGACTCCTTGAAGGAAGAATCACCACACCAAGAGTAGATGTTGTAACCCCAGAAGTCGATGGACTCAGCGGCATCACCACAGTTGAAGTATGCAGCCAAATCGTCACGAATGGCAGCATCGTCGTTGGTAGCATATCCTACACCCATTGGTCGGTATCCCTTGGTCTTGATGTACGCCTTACTGTCTCGGACAGCAGCCTTGACGAAGGCACTTGCATCAGTGTTGGTCAGATCGTTGGAGACCTCGTTTCCGGCGAAGAAACCCAAGGTGTTGGAGTAACCAGCCAAAGCATCAATGACACCAGCGTAGGTTGCGAATAGGTTGACGTCCCATTTTGGAGCGGTTCGAACGATGGAGTTCTTTGGGTTGGAGAGATCCTGGATGACATAGATACCAGCATCTGAGAGCAACTTCATGCATGGGTCGTGGTCCATGGTAACGTTGATGGCGTAAACACGGATAACGTTAACACCAAGCTCTGCAAGCAGAGGAACATCACGTTTACATCCAGGTTCGTCGGCGAGGGGATCTAAGAATGCGCCGTCGGTGGTGGTGGTTCCGGCGACACCGACTTCTTGCTGGTATGCGATTCCCTTGAGGAAGAACTCGGTACCGTTCTCGTAGAAGAAATGGGATCCCTATGAGTTACATCATGTTAGTCTGATATATTTATATATGATAGATGTATCATAGATATATCATAGCCGAGGGTGATCGGATAATAATGTACCTTCATAACAATTGGTGGGAGATCAGCCGCGGCGACGGATCTGGCGAAGAGCGCACCACTGAGGGCTGCTGTCGCCACAGAGGCGTATGTGGTTCTCATGATTGAGGTTGTGTATTATACTATGTCGATTGAACAAAAAAAGGGACGAAACACTAGTAGCGATCGGGAAAAAGTCGTAAAATCAGATGCAGTCGCAGTCGCAGCACTCGTACACGGTACCAAGCACGCACTCAATCTGATCTGTTGGCGTCGGGTCTGAAAAAAGAGACCGGACGAAATAGTTGTTTTGGTGTTGGTCCGTCGAGCAACGATGTAGAGAACGTCGAGAAAGGGTTGCTGCTGCAAAAAGAGGTGGTCGCTTGCAAGAGCAAAGAAATAGGCGGAATGAGGAGAGAGAGAGAGGAAGGAGAGGGCCAAAAAGTGGAATGTCCAGTGAAGTTATGCTCAAACAAAAATGTGGTCCTGGAACTGACCCTCGTTTCGAAATCCAAGACTTTGGCAGGGAGCGGCCTCCACTGCACCGAGGAGACGCCAGCCTGTGATGGGGCCTGGCTGCACATTGCTCGTCTTTGCGCGGGGCAAATCCACGCAATCACGCCTGGGCAAGAATTGGGGAAGCTGGGCAGGGGAGATTACGGAACTTTAGACGCTGAATCGCTGTCTTCAGCGTCTGGAGGGGTTGTGAGTGAACCATTAACAGAGCTTCTGTGAGACTGTGAGACTGTGAGTCGGTGGTTGACTCCTCCTCGTCTAATTTACCTACCTAAGCAAATCAAAATATATTTCTAGGCGAAGCTGCGAGATGAAGGCATCCTTTGATCCTCACCGACCAACAATACGACAATCCATACGAATCTCTTCGCCAGAAGATCCAATGGCTGTTCTCCCGCTCGTTTGCTGACCGTCTTCTTCCAATCTCCTCGCCTCTCACTCGTATCTGACGTGAAAACGGCTACTAGCCATGTCACTTGCAGCAGTCCCAAGATACATATTCCTGTTTCCCTCGACCAACTTCATTTCTTCCCGTCTTGACTCTTGCTTGACTCTTGGATCTTGACTCTTGACTTCAAGCACACAAATGATGGCCAATTCGGATACGGAAGCAACCTTTCCCCAACATTGCGCGTTTCTCATCCTCTCGGCTCGTACCGTATCGAAGATCACCATCTCCAATGCCGTGACGTCTCCCACAAACTGGAGCCTCACATCGAGGATCAATGGATCATCAGGAGAACGACTGGCGCACGTGATGCCACGGTGGGGTGAAGGAAGCTCATCTCAATCTTGTGCCCAAATATCCAATTTCTGGGCCCTCCATCCAAACGAGGCGCAGTCACGAACAGGCCTCCGGGGGAAAACCCGCCATCAAGATGTGCTCTTGAACAACGACGCCAGCACAACGAACATTGCCTCGGCAGATTGAATTAATTCAACTTTCAATTACCTCCGTGCTAACAGCAATTGAACTTCCCAATCAGATGAGAAAGCCCAGGAACCAAGGCCGTGGCTGGTAGGATTGGCAATGCAACTAAATTTCTAGTCGATGGTTAAATAGAGAGTCAATTCCCAACTCTATGTATGCGATGACTTAAGCCACCGAAATACGACCAAGGAAACAAAAGAAGAGACGGGAGTTTTATATTAATCAGTGAAAAAGGTCGGCCTACCAACATCAATCATTTTTAGCGACGTCGAGACTCGAGCGAGCTTTTAAGGTTCATCCTCTCTCAGGTGCCAAAAATAGTTCGCCCCCCGGGGAATGTTTGACACTTCACGATGTCCATGTATCAAGTATCAGACACGTATCAGACAATGGACTTCTCCGTGCATAGTTCGTGCGATCTTGCGATCTTGCGGCTCAGTTGCTTCACCATCTCGCTGGAATTCGCGCGGACGCATTCGAAATAAGTTTGAAGACCGCGAAGTCCAGCATATGGTGTTGAAGCCCCGTGGTAGCTTCGCAAAGTCGCATCGAGAACAACATAGCTCCTCGGTCACCTTGAGGGATGCTCCTGATTATAACGTTCAGCTGCCACGCGTGGGTAATTATATTCCGTGAGCTTTCCGCGTTCATGATTTCAAATCACAACGCAATTGAAATGACCATCTTCCTGCAACCCCCTATTCTCGTTTGCATCTTTCCTCTTTGGTTTTCGTGCCTCTCCCGAGTTTTCCGGCCCCTATCTTTGCGAGCAGGTTCAGATGGCACCCGGGTTACCTTCCAGCCCTTCTCCCTGTCGGGTAGTTGGTGGTTTAGAATGCCCCAGGCTTCGTAGATAAGGGGTGGCTGGTCCGCTCACGACCGTGATAAGCAGGAACGGTGGTAAATGTATCTAAACGTGCTATTTTTGGGTCTGGGCTTCGCTTCGTGGTCCTTGTCGTGTAAATTTTCTATTTTTGATGCTCCTCGCTCTGGTGATTTTATATGGAGTTTGCGAGACTTGGAGCGGACTTGAGAGACGTTTATATGAGTTGCCTTTAGGTAATGTCTTTCCTGCAGAAATGAATCTGACGATGGTGTCATCAACGCTGAAAAGATCGGATTATTTGCATTTTTGCGAATCTTGGGTCTCAAATTCCCTCTTTTCTTCTGTACCCAGTTACCCAGTTACCCAGTACCACATCTCACCTCCAGACTTAACTGTACGGAGTACCTTTGCCATGAATAGGTCTATTGCTGTTTCACTACAACACCCGATTTTTCTTGGTGGTTAGATGATTGCTGAAATCGGAATGTTGATATGTAAGCTGCAGGAAAATAACGTCAAGAGGCGCCCAGTAAATTCCCCTGAGACTTGCGCATGATGGTGGAGTGGTGCCACCGTCGAGCATAACCTGACTCTGTTTCGTCAGAAACTTCTTCCAGCCTATCTCGAGCTTTGGTAGAGTAACACAAAAGCCGGTAGTATATATTGTGCGTGTGCGTGTATGTGTTGCGTGTATGTGTACGTTGGGGTTGTAAGCGCGATGGCGTGGTGGGGTTGGACTCGTAGATATGGTGCAGTGGTGGCTAATCGATTGCGACTCCATATCTATATGAGACTTCTTGGACATACGTATTTCGTGCATCGCGGCATCGAAGCATCGAAGCATCGAAGCATGGAATGGGTTAGGCCGGGTAACATGGACTTACAGAGATCGTGCTTCTTACTAGTATACTAGCACTAGCATACTAGCACCACAGTACCAACCATAGAGGTTGAACAAATGAGGGGTATGTTCGGTTCGTGACTGGTAGATTGGTAGACTGGTAGAGTGGTAGAGCTGCATCAAACCTCTGCACCAGGTTGGAAACGTTGAAACGTGGAAACGAAGTCTACGCTACGCTCCAGTACTTTCCTACAGAGTAACAGAAGCACCAACTAATTCGCGTCTATGAGCTCATGACGAAGCTATTCCAAGGAAACCATGGTCAAAGCAGGGTAGTAAGGTCGGTGTGCAGGGAAGTTGGCTGGATATGCGACAGGGTATAGCAATCAGTGTCCCCTGAAGGGCTGAACCTTGATGGGATGTTGGATGCCACGCTGATTTGCGCCTGTGGTCCCATATGCCTCAGAATCGGCCTGTGCAATAGTTGACACTGCTGGAGGACACACTGGACGCAACACACTGGAAATTCAGGCCGAGTCACCTAGGGCGATGGTCTCTTGTCTACCGTCGAGTACAGTATATTTACGAGCTGGCGCAGCTCAGTTGACAGTTGACAGTAGCTAGTAGCCAGTAGCCAGTAGCCAGCAGCCAGCAGAGCCACCCAACAATCTTCCCGTTGCGCCGCACTGTCAGTGGCAGTGGCAGTGGCGTATGGCGTATGGCTTGGGCGATGGCAGTGGCCGACTCAGTGCTTCTAACGTCACTAGATTTGACAGAAAATGTTAGTTGGGAGTAGCCGACTGTCACTGGGAACTGTCACTGTCATGGTGAATGTGGGGAAGCTGCCATAGTGGGAGAGTGCGATAGTGCGATAGTGCCGATGAGTGACGAGTCCCGAGTCTCCCAGCGTGGCAGTCACTAGGTAGTAGTATGTCCATAGGGTCTATAGAGGACCTCGAGATAGTAGTATGTCCATAGGCCTATAGAGTACCTCGAGGTACCTGTACTCATTTCAGTGTCCATTTCAAACCTCTGCATCTCCCCTCAGGTATTGCGGGAAGACGACTCGCTGAAAGTACGAGTACTGTAGCCACCAGTAGTACCACCAGTACCTACCACCACTACCACCACTGCCACTACCACCACTACCCCTATCCTTCACTGAAGGACTTAAAATAGGGGCATCGTAGACACCCCCCTCTGAATTGAGTTGCTGTCGGCCGCACCCCCTGAGCACGCTAAACCCTTCCAGGCCAGTTGACCCCCTTCATTCCAAGCGCACCTTCCGTCGCGCCAATCATCCACGGCCACTGGAGGCCACTGGATTTCAGAGGGCTCCGCGCTCCCCACTAAAAGCTGTCTAGGTTAGCGAAGAAACGCCCCCCCCCATCCCATCCACCCATCCACCCATCGGTTGCCAACACTGTACCTATTCCGCTGCGCCGCCATTTCTTCTCGTCCTTCCCTCCTCCTTCTCGAACTTCCCAACTTCTAAACTCCAACAACCCTTCGATCAATTCTTCGAGCAGCAGGATCTTCGCCCTCCTGTGCGCAGCGTGCTTGTCCCGTTGCTTTTCTCTTCGAATTCTCCTTCCTACGCTCGTTCAGCACCCACCCGACCCGGCGGATCTAACTTCCAGGAGATTAGAGTTCCGACGCGAAAGGGGTGCGCCGTCATTTGTCAATTTTCCTAGTTCCCAGCCTGTCAGCAAAACCAAAACTTGGAAAAGAAGGGGCTATACATCGTCCAAGCAACATCAACGTCCACAACACTACTACCGCCCTAATACTCTGTGTTTTCCGCCACAAAAGTTCTCAAACTCATCCTAACTCCGGTCACTACGACGACCATATCCCTCGACGCCATTTGCGAAGAGGACCAGCCGCTCGTTAGATCCTGCGTACTTTGTTGACGGCCCTTCGTTACAGCGTCAGCAACAACATCGCCGATTTGCTTCCCGCTGATTGCTTTCTGTGTTTTCCTACGATACGAATCCCGCACTTATAGCATCAACCGTAATTTCAATGTGCATTTAATCGTGAGTACTGCTTGATTTCCATGCACCACAGCCAAGATCCTGTCCGTGAATGGGAGGTGGAGACGTGATTTAAAGATCAAGGGAATTATTTACTGACCTTCTCTTGTTCAGACGGCCTCATTTGAATACAAACATGTCGGGACATCCACCACAGGGCCCTGGCCAGGGCCAAGGTCACCCGCAACAAGGCCATTACGATGACGGCTACGGCCAAAATCAACAAGGAAACACCGATTCATACTACCAAGATGACCACGGACAACAATACTATGACAACCATGATGGATATGGAGATCACCAAGGAGGAGCCCATCCACCTCATGCAGGTGGTGACGGATATTATGATGAATCGTAGGTTTTGGATGCTCGCAAAGTTTAGAAAAGTGCTAATAGAGGAACAGCGGTTACTACAACGCAGATGCGAATAACCCTTACCAACAAGAAGGTGGCTACTACGAGGGTCAGGAGCATGATGGTCAATATCAAGACGAGTATTACAATGACCAGTATTATGACCAAGGAGGCGCTGCTGCCGGTCAGCACCCGCAACAAAAACGTCGCGGGGATTCTGAGGAGGACTCTGAGACTTTCAGCGACTTCACTATGAGATCCGATATGGCCCGAGCCACCGATATGGACTATTACGGACGGGGGGACGAACGCTACAACAGCTATAATGAGAGTCAAATGGGCGGTGGCCGTGGATACCGCCCACCTTCCTCACAAGTTTCCTATGCTGGTAATCGATCTTCCGGAGCTTCTACACCAAATTATGGAATGGACTACAATGGTGTTCTACCGGCTGGTCAGCGATCACGCGAGCCATACCCGGCCTGGACTTCGGATGCCCAGATTCCCTTGTCAAAGGAAGAAGTTGAAGATATTTTCTTGGATTTGACTGCCAAGTTTGGTTTCCAGCGTGACAGCATGCGAAACATGTACGACCATTTGATGACACTCTTAGACTCCAGAGCTTCTCGTATGACTCCTAACCAGGCTCTTCTTTCTCTGCATGCGGATTACATTGGAGGTGACAATGCCAATTACCGGAAATGGTATTTCGCTGCCCATCTAGATTTGGATGATGCTGTGGGATTTGCCAACATGAAACTTGGTAAAGGAAGCAGAAAGACCCGAAAGGCTCGATCCGCAGCCAAGAAGAAGGCAGCTGCGGACCCCAAGGATGAAGCTCAAACGCTTGAGCAAATGGAGGGTGATAACAGTTTGGAGGCTGCCGAATACCGATGGAAGACTCGCATGAACCGCATGTCGCAACATGATCGGGTTCGACAAATTGCGCTCTACCTCCTCTGTTGGGGTGAAGCTAACCAGACCAGATTCATGCCAGAATGTCTTTGCTTCATTTTCAAGTGTGCTGATGATTATCTCAACTCACCAGCATGCCAAAATTTGGTTGAGCCCGTTGAAGAATTCACATACTTGAACGATGTCATCACCCCTCTCTACCAGTACTGCAGAGACCAAGGTTATGAGATTGATGAGGGCAAGTATGTCCGTCGGGAAAGAGATCACAACAAGATTATCGGTTATGATGACTGTAATCAACTGTTTTGGTATCCAGAGGGAATTGAGTTGATCGTCTTGGAGGACAAGACTCGACTTGTCGACTTTCCACCTGCTGAGCGTTTCTTGAAGCTCAAGGATATCAGATGGAACAAGGTCTTTTTCAAGACTTACAAAGAAACTCGATCCTGGGGTCACATGGTGGTCAACTTCCACCGTATCTGGGTCATCCACGTCACTTCCTTCTGGTTTTACACTGCAAAGAATGCACCTACTCTCCTGGTCAAGAACTATGAACAGGAGAAAAACAATCTTCCCCCGGCATCCGCTCAATGGTCTTTCGTCGCCATTGGCGGTGGTATCGCTACTCTGATTATGATTATGGCTACACTCTTGGAATGGTCTTATGTTCCCCGTCGATGGGCTGGAGCACAACATCTCACCAAACGTCTCTTGTTTCTCCTCGTCGTCTTCGCTCTCAATGTTGGACCCAGTGTTTACATCTTCGTCATTCCGGACACGCAGGAGACCAAGATTGCGCTCATTCTTGGTATCGTGCAATTCATCATTGCCATGATCACATTCTTCTTCTTCTCCGTCATGCCACTCGGTGGACTTTTCGGAAGCTACTTGACCAAGAACACTCGTCAATACGTTGCAAGTCAGACTTTCACAGCCAGTTATCCTCGCTTAACCGGTAACGACATGTGGATGTCTTACGGTCTCTGGGTGGTTGTCTTCGTTGCTAAGCTTGCCGAGTCGTACGTCTTCTTGACATTGTCTTTCCGTGATCCCATTCGATTCTTGGCCTCCATGAAGATTTCCACCTGCCAGGGTGATACCATTTTGCAATTGTACCTCTGTCCTCATCAGCCAAAGATTCTCTTGGGTCTCATGTTTGTCACCGATTTGTGTCTGTTCTTCCTTGACACCTTCATGTGGTATATCATCATGAACGCCATCTACTCTGTGGCTCGTTCCTTCTACTTGGGTGTTTCCATCTGGACACCATGGAGAAACATTTTCTCTCGTCTACCCAAGCGTATCTACTCAAAGGTTCTTGCCACCACCGACATGGAGATCAAGTACAAGCCCAAGGTCCTCATTTCTCAGATCTGGAACGCCATCGTCATTTCTATGTACAGAGAGCATTTGCTTGCGATTGACCATGTACAAAAGCTTCTTTACCATCAAGTTCCTTCCGAGCAAGAGGGAAAAAGAACTTTGCGGGCACCAACTTTCTTCGTCTCCCAGGAGGATCATTCTTTCAAGACTGAATTTTTCCCAGCCCAGAGTGAGGCTGAGCGTCGTATCTCTTTCTTTGCTCAGTCACTGTCAACTCCAATTCCAGAGCCTCTACCAGTCGACAACATGCCAACTTTCACCGTCATGATTCCTCATTACAGTGAAAAGATTCTTCTGTCTCTTCGTGAGATTATTCGTGAGGATGAGCCATACTCCCGTGTTACACTGTTGGAATACCTCAAGCAACTTCATCCTCATGAATGGGACTGCTTCGTGAAGGATACCAAGATTTTGGCCGACGAGACCTCGCAATTCAACGGTGATTACGAAAAGAACGAAAAGGACACTGCTAAGAGCAAGATTGATGATCTTCCATTTTACTGCATTGGTTTCAAATCTGCCGCCCCTGAATACACTCTTCGTACCCGTATTTGGGCATCTCTCCGATCTCAGACTCTTTACCGTACCATTTCTGGTTTTATGAACTACAGTCGTGCGATCAAGTTGCTTTACCGTGTTGAGAACCCAGAGGTCGTTCAAATGTTTGGTGGAAACTCTGACAAGCTCGAACGCGAGTTGGAGCGTATGGCCCGCCGCAAGTTCAAGCTTTGCGTGTCGATGCAACGTTACGCCAAATTCAAGAAGGAAGAAATGGAGAACACTGAGTTCCTTCTCCGTGCATACCCCGACTTGCAAATCTCTTACCTCGATGAAGAAGCACCTCTCGTTGAGGGTGAAGAGCCACGCTTGTACTCTTGTTTGATTGATGGACACTCTGAGATCATGGAGGATGGAATGCGTCGACCAAAATTCCGTATTCAACTCTCGGGTAACCCGATTCTTGGTGACGGAAAGTCTGACAACCAAAATCATGCCATCATTTTCTACCGTGGAGAATACATCCAACTTATCGATGCCAATCAAGACAACTATCTCGAGGAATGTCTCAAGATCCGCAGCGTTTTGGCTGAATTTGAGGAAATGACAACTGATAACGTCTCGCCATACACCCCTGGTGTCTCCAACCCCAAGGTCAACCCTGTTGCCATTCTCGGAGCTCGTGAATACATTTTCTCTGAGAACATTGGTATTCTTGGTGACGTCGCCGCTGGAAAGGAACAAACGTTCGGTACTCTCTTCGCTCGTACTCTCGCAGCCATTGGTGGTAAGCTCCATTATGGTCATCCTGATTTCCTGAACGCCACTTTCATGACAACTCGTGGTGGTGTGTCCAAGGCACAGAAAGGTCTTCATCTTAACGAGGATATTTACGCTGGTATGACTGCATTGCTCCGTGGTGGTCGCATCAAGCACTGCGAGTACTATCAATGTGGTAAAGGTCGTGATTTGGGTTTCGGTTCCATTCTCAATTTCACTACCAAGATTGGTACTGGTATGGGTGAGCAAATGTTGTCTCGCGAATACTACTATCTCGGCACACAGCTTCCTTTGGATCGTTTCCTCTCATTTTACTACGCACATCCCGGTTTCCATTTGAACAACATGTTTATTATGATGTCCGTCCAACTCTTCATGTTGTGCTTAATCAATTTGGGAGCCCTTCGCAACCAGACGATCCTCTGTAACTACAACCCCAACGTCCCGATTACCGATCCTCTCTTCCCAACCGGATGTGCTAATCTCACGCCTATCTTGGACTGGATTTACCGTTGTATTATCTCCATTCTCATCGTTTTCGTCATTTCTTTCGTGCCACTCGTGGTCCAAGAGTTAACGGAACGTGGAGTTTGGCGTGCTGCCACTCGTCTTGGAAAGCAGTTCTGTTCCTTGTCACCTTTCTTCGAGGTGTTCGTTTGTCAGATTTACGCGAACGCTGTCCAGGAAGATTTGTCTTTCGGTGGTGCTAGATATATTGGTACTGGTCGTGGTTTCGCAACTGCCCGTATTCCCTTCGGTGTCCTGTTCTCTCGATTTGCCGGTCCTTCCATCTATGTTGGTGCTCGTTCCCTAATGATGCTTCTATTTGCCACCATCACCGTCTGGCAACCAGCTCTATCCTATTTCTGGATCTCTCTCCTTGCCATGTGCGCATCTCCATTCATTTACAATCCCCATCAGTTCGCCTGGAACGATTTCTTCATCGACTACAGAGACTTCTTGAGATGGCTTTCTCGAGGTAACTCCCGATCCCACTCCTCATCTTGGATTGCCTACTGCCGTTTGTCTCGTACCAGAGTTACTGGTTACAAGCGCAAGATTTTGGGTGACCCTTCATCAAAGATGTCTGGAGATGTTGCCCGTGCCTCATTTGGCAACCTCTTCGTTGGTGAAATTGTTGCTCCGCTCCTCATGGTTGCTGTTACGGTTATCCCTTACATTTTCATCAACTCGCAAGTTGGTGTGCTCTCTGAAAGAAACGAGGGTAAGGTCATCAAGCCAACCGCTTCCCTGTTGCGTGTGGGTATCGTCGCTATCGCTCCAATTGCCGTCAACATGGGTGTTCTCGCCGCCATGTTCGGTATGGCATGTTGTATGGGACCCGTTTTGAGCATGTGTTGCAAGAAGTTTGGATCCGTTCTTGCTGCCATCGCCCACGCTGTGTCTGTGATCATGCTCATCGTTTCCTTCGAGGTCATGTTCTTCTTGTCAGGATTCGTATTTGCAAAGGCGTTGCTTGGTATGATCGCTGCCACCGCCATCCAAAGATTCGTCTACAAGTTGATCATTTCCCTCGCCTTGACCAGAGAAATGAAGACCGACACATCCAACATTGCTTTCTGGACTGGAAAATGGTACTCTATGGGGTGGCACTCCATCTCTCAACCAGCTCGTGAATTCCTTTGCAAAATCACTGAGCTCGGTATGTTCGCTGGTGATTTCATCTTGGGCCACGTCTTGTTGTTCATCATGTTCCCCGTCATTGCCATTCCTCAAGTTGACAAAGCTCACTCCGTGATGCTCTTCTGGCTGCGCCCCAGGTTAGTTAAATTCCTTTTCCCATTGCTTACTCGTTGCTAATTCACTCTTTTTAGTCGTCAAATCCGTCCTCCAATCTACTCCATGAAGCAAACCAAGCTTCGTAGAAGACGTGTTTGGCGTTACGCTGTGTTGTACTTTGCCATGTTGATTATCGCACTCGCCCTGGTCGTGGGTCCAATTCTTGTTGGTAAGACTATCTTGTCGGATGGTTTGATCAGGAGCATCCCAATGGACTTGTTCCAACCTTATGGTCAAGACAACAACGATACTCGCAACCGTACCGAGACCGGATCAATCAGCGCTAGCGGAGCAGCCGCGGCAACATCACGTAGCAGGGCTCTCTTTTAGATTGCCACTTAATTTGATATCTGTGAGGGGGGTTGTATTATAGGAGGAAGTGGAGATGGTAGTACATTACAATGAAATTTTGGCTTGATGAGCGAGCAGAACTCGGTGGTGGTGTCGCAAGTAATTCTGTTTCGGTGTTTGCATGGTACACGGCTCTTAGACATTTGTTTTTTCTCTCTCGTTTCCCAGTCTTCTTCATGCTGCTGTGAGGAATTACATATCTGGTGCCAGCATGCGATGGTTGTTTCTTTGATCTTTCGCAACTGGGTAAAACACGGCTGTATTGTAGGGTATACAGCGGGCATGGTCATAATACAAATGTTCTACATTCATTTTGATGTTCCGTATTCGCTTGTGATGGAAATGTGAATTGATGTGCCTTGACTATTGATTGATTTTCAGTCCCTAGGTTGGGGACTGCCGCTTTCGTAACACTTCTCCAAGTTGCTCCTATGTCATCATATGCTCTTAGTACCCTGAATTATTCATGTCTACTATGTTACTCGTCCATACTCGCTTTGGTAGTCTCCCAAGCTTTCCATTTCACGTCTTGTTGTGTTTGAGGCGCAAAACGAGTCAAATCACGTGCTCATATTAATCGGGCAGATCGGCATTTTAATTGCGGCGCCGGCTCACCTCCGAGAAATAATCATGCAGGTGAGGTTCACCTGGAAATAGGGGCCCTTTCACTTTCCCAACCCATTATCTCGCCATACTCAGCACTTTTTCACGCCCCAAAATCGCATGTCGTTCTTCCGCAACGCCAAGGACGAAATGGAGTTTCACGATGCGCAGAAGTTCGTGGTGCGCTCGATCCAGGAGATCACGGATCGCTTTCAGAAGGTTCCTGGGAGCGCCATGTTGATCCGGTATATACGGTCGAGTTATCAGGATGATCCGGTTCGCAGCGCCATTGAGTTGGTGTTGGTTATTTTCTTCGTGCGGTATCTTCTGAGTCCGAGTTATAAGACGCATACGGGGACTTTTGTGAAGTTGACTGAGGAGGTTAGTACTTACTTTTCTGGGGGGAGGTGGGGAGGGAGATCGGTGTTAATTAGGTGGTGCGTTTTAGGAGATTGATGATTTGGTTGATGAATGGAGTCCAGAGCCTTTGGTTGCGCCGCAGACGAGCTTTGAGAGGGAAGAGGAGGCTAAGTTGCCTGTTATTGTTGGGTTTGTCTCTCCTCTCGCATCTTGAGGATGGAATGGTGGTTTGCTAACAAGATGTAGTCCCACCGGTCCTAAATCCAAACTCTCGAACGGTCGAACAGTCACGAATCTTGCATCCTATAACTTCTATAACTTCGTCGGAAACGAACAAGTCAAAGAGAAAGCCATTCAGACCCTACGAACCTATGGAGTTGGACCCTGTGGTCCTCCTCAGTTTTACGGTACCCAGGATGTTCATATGAAGACTGAGGCGGATATTGCGTCGTGTCTTGGAACGCAGGGGTGCATTGTATATGCCCACGCCTTTTCGACGATTTCTAGTGTTATTCCGGCTTTCTGTAAGAGAGGCGATATTATTGTTGCTGATCGAGCCAGTAATTACTCGATCAGGAAGGGCTTGCAGATCTGTCGTAGCACGATTAGGTATTATGAACATAATGATATGGAAGACTTGGAGAGGGTTTTGCAGAAGGTTGTTAAGGATCAGGCGAGGAAGCCGTTGACAAGACGGTTCATTGTTACTGAGGGACTTTCCGAGACGGTGGGGGATTGTGTTGATTTGCCTAAGTTGGTATGTTCTCCAATGCTTGCCTGTGGACAGGATTTGGAGCAAGAGGATGCTAATTGATTTACAGGTTGAACTCAAACACCGCTACAAGTTCCGCCTTATGCTCGACGAGACATGGTCCTTTGGCGTCCTAGGTCGAACAGGTCGTGGTCTCACCGAAGCCCAAAACGTAGATGCCTCCCAAGTCGACATGCTAATCGGTTCCCTCGCTGGTCCTCTCTGCTCCGGTGGTGGTTTCTGCGCTGGTTCCACGGATGTTGTCGAACATCAGAGAATCTCTGCTGCCTCATACACTTTTTCTGCTGCTTTGCCCGCTATGCTTGCCACCACGGCGAGCGAGACTTTGAATATTCTTCAGATGAACCCGGATATTCTTGTGCAGTGCAGAGAGAATATCAAGACCATGAGGGCACAGCTTGATCCCAGGAGTGATTGGGTTAAGTGTACAAGCGCGGCGGAGAACCCGGTCATGATTTTCGTGCTTAAGGGGGACGTGGTTAACTCGAGGAGGTTGAATACGGAGGAGCAGGAGAAGATCATGCAGGAGTGTGTTGATGAGGTATATTCCTTCCTTTCCTACCTCACCTTTCTTACCCTAGTGACAAGATCCTTTACTAATCATCATCCTCATAGACCCTACTCAACAACGTCCTCATCACCCGTCTCAAGAGCATGCCCGTTGGCCCCGGTGCGACGGGCAAAGACGGCGATTGGAAGTTACAACCTGCGCTGAAAATCTGTATCACGACGGGCCTTTCCAAGAAGGAGATTGAGAAGGCGGGGATCGTTATCAGACATGCGATTACGAAGGTTATGACGAGGAAGACTAGTAGTAAATTGGCTTTGCCTGTTGCTTAAATTCAATGTTCTATGGTTCCTTTTTTTTTTATTCATGGTTGGAACTTTTTTGGGGCTGCTCTTTTTCCGTGTGAATATTATGGTTTTCGTTTTTTTGGTTGTATAGATTTCAGAGTGGGTTGCTAGGGAAAGACCCGAAGAGTGGAGGGTACTTATTGGAATGGAAATGAATGGGTGGATGGGTGGATGGATGGGAAGGGGGGTAATGTGTAATTGACATGAGTCTTTTTTGGGGTGTATAGATGGGGTTGTATAGCCTTATAAGTTATAGATATGATACTGTTCACGCTTGACGATTCTTTTCCAGATCATCTTGGCTTGCTATGTTATCATGAGGTGGGGGCGTTTTGTAACTTTGATCTTGTTCTGTAAGCGTTAAGCGAGGGGGAATCAGATTTCTTGAAGGAAATAAATTCGTCAATCTACATCCTGGGTCTGGGTTCATCTCACTGTCTAAAGTTTGAGAGCTTTACATAAATGATAAATTATCAATCCCCCCTTGTTGGAGATTGATAGTGGCTATAGGTGGGATTTGATGCTTGTGGAGTTATGATATCTATATTCTATGCCGCTATGTTGATATGAGGGTGGATACTTGATCTGCTGTTGTAATTGTAATTGTAAGCTTGGCAGTTTGTTAATATAGACCCATTGAGCTATAGAGCAAGAAACAAGTGAATGTATGATGACTTACTTCAGTATAGCCAAGAGTTTTGCTTTCTCGGGTGACGGAATTCCTTACTTAGTGTATACTCTGCTGGACTTGACTTGGCATTCTTGTCGAATATCGATAGTAGCTACAGGTATGATTTACTACTTGCAGACTTATGACATCTTAATTATATGCGACTATGTTGATAAGTGGGTGGGTACTTTGATCTGCTGTTGGTGTTGGAATTGTAACTGTAAGCTTGGCAGCTTATTAATATAGACCCATTGAGCAAGAAACAAGTGAATGTATGATGACTTACTTTAGTATAGCCAAGAGGTTTTCCTTTACCGGGTGACGGAATTCCTTACTTAGTGTATACTCTGATTGACTTGGCATCTGAGGGGTGTGAGGAACTGGATAGTTTGTTGGGACTCTTACTGTGTGTGGTGTGGTGAATGTTTGGTACTTTGAAAGGGTGATGGATCTTTGGTTTGGAAAGGTAAGGTAGGTAGGTAGGTATAGGCTGGTGGGTAGTAGATACTTGAAGATGATGATTGTGCTAGGGAAGTGGGTGAATATCAAATCTTTTTAATGCCCCTACGTTCCTCCTTAGTTGGTATGAGTATTGGAGTGAGTGAATATCACACATCTTACAAAAATGCCTATCTACCATGTGTTTGTATGAAGTAAACATGCTAGCCAAGCGAAGAGCCTTGACATTAAGCAAGTGAAGCTCAGAATATCACAATGA
Source organism: Hymenoscyphus linearis (assembly GCA_900536425.1). NCBI lineage: Eukaryota > Fungi > Ascomycota > Leotiomycetes > Helotiales > Helotiaceae > Hymenoscyphus > Hymenoscyphus linearis. Next base: position 28,532 of record UNPR01000144.1, on the reverse strand, counting down.
TATTGAGTCACAAGTGTTCTGATTAGGGACAATCACTTCTGTATTGAGAGAAAATGAGCAGATTACTTATCTCGTCTACTCAGTGAATGTAATATGGATCAAATCAATATATCCAATTGGTAATAGCAAACCTCTCCAGAGATAAGTACGTACAAGGTTAGAATCGGGTTAGGGGGTCGGCATGACGTCGCCAATTCACTGGTGGTTTGTTTGCTAAATTGAATGATTCGCTGAGAGTACTTTACTAGCAAAGCGACCCTTCCCTTCTCTTTCAAATAGTTACTTATAATAAGGACCTTACAAACCTTTTGAAGCGGCTCTTTTCTTCCAACCTGATATTGCGCACCAACATCCTCAACACACGCCCCCAGCGTAAAAATACTATCATCATCATCATTATCATCTCCTCAACACAGAACCAAAACAAGCTACCAATGAAGAACCTTTCCCCCTCGCATCCAAGAGGTCTTCGACTCTCCGATTGCAACGCGCAGACGGAATCACCACTTTTCGGTCGACTCAGCCCAGAGATTCGAAATCACATCTACGACTTGGTTTTCCAACCTATCGTCCGCCTCCCAGATCAGGAAGTTGTGAAAGCGTTGTTGAAGAAAGGGGACGTGTCGGTGGGTGTAGTACGAGGGAGTGTTGATACGGCACTTTTGAGAACTTGTAGGTTGGTTTATGTGGAGGCACGGTTCGTACCGGCTAGGAATTGTGAACATGCGTTTGTGGGCACTTTCTCGAGATGGGGCAATTTTTTGATTGCCAGGAAGCATATGCATAGTATGTTTTTCTCTTTTTCTACCCTTGTTTCTGGTCTTGAAGAGAAGTTTCATTACAGTTGTATTCTATAAATGAGTTAGAGTTGCTGTTTTGGAACTTGTTGTTCTTTCAGTCGCTGATGTACATGCAACTTTAGAAGTCCCACTCTACCAACCAATCAAATTCACCCACAGTCTAATGGACGACGAAACCGATGCTCAGATCCAGAAGCTCGCTCTTTACGACTACAAGCCATGTATGTACCTCGACGGTTGTCCCTTTCTGAACGAGATGAAACCGCGCAAGGTTTTCCTTGTGTTTCCCTTTTCTGAGTTTGTGTTGGCGCTACCGAAATCGGGCGGGAAAGGCAGATGGCCCCGTGAGTTGGAGGAATTGAATGTGAGACTTGATGCGAGACCGGAGGATAAAGAGTACTTGAAGAGGAAGGACTTGGTGGGAACCACGGTTCGGAAGTTGAAAGGGGGCGTTTTGAAACTTGTGGATGAGGGGACATTGCACACGTGGAGAGGACTTGATTTGATGGGTGCTGATGTTGAGTGGTGTTCTATAACTTATGTTTGGAAGGCATGAAGTGTGGTTTGGGGAGTGAGGCGAGGGGTTAGCACATATGGAGATGGGGTTAGCTTTTATTTATTTAGCGATGATAACGTATGAAGGTGATGAGGTACTAGTACCGAGTCTCCGAGATAATCAAGTCATTTACCTCTATTAAGGCCTCATCTTACCTTCATGTTGGTACACTTGATTTATCACTCGTGATGCCGAGTAATTACAAATATCCTATAAGGTGTATCAGCTCTCAAAATATCGATTTTTGCTTAAAGAGATGACCCTGAAAGGACCCTTGTCAACGAATAGGGTGTGGAAGAGGTGTATGTTCAATGATTCGTGCCATAACTTCTGAACAAGAGAACGCGAATAAATCAGTAAAAAAGAACTAACTAGGATATGATACCCGCCGTGGGTATCGAATGTGACAGGACATCGCTGTTTTTCCATTTTTGCCTTTGCTCACAAACTTCTCAATACCGTCGAGTAGAACAGTGGTTGTTCTAGATATCTCGTCGAATATTCTCAACTTCTTCAAACCATCGGAACCGCCAATTTGATGTTCGGGATATCTCAAACAACAATAAAAATCATCCGCGGTTGCTTTTGATATATACCACCAGATAAATAAACCGGAAATTAGTATCTATATAGCTATATGAGTCTTCTGGGGCTATTATAATCTTAGTAGGTGTAATGTACTTAAATTCGTTAAGTAGAAGAGATAAGATATAGACTTAACGTACGATCAACATCCAAAGTACACTTGTGACTATACCTACAATAGTCAAGGTTCCACAATCACGTGTAGGATATCTGGTATAGGTATATTCACTCTACAATCTCAATCAGGTCTCCCTCACCTGACCCACAAAGCCGCACAAATCCCAATTCCAAAAACCTCTTGATAACCTCAAGTAACACCTTTTCTGTCGAAAACCTGATACTATACGCCTGGTCAGGTCAGCACGAGTGTGTAATGTGATTTTATCCCATATGCGACAAGCACACGGAGCTGTTCCCTCGGAAAAAATCTATACGCCTGATTTCTCTAGCCCCATAAGCGCCATCTAGAGTTTTGCCAGTTTGAGTTTTGCCAGTTTGACTTTTGGTATTCTTTTTTGACAATTTTTTTGGGGATGGGCGTGTTGTGGTGTTTCGGTGTAGTGAGGGGGTGGAAGTGCGGTAGTGAATGTGAAGATTATTGAGCGTTGAACAAGGCTTCGCTAGTGCTATTTACCCGCATACTTTATTTTTTGTTTTGGCTTTGGCTCGGCCTCGCGGACTATTCTTTTGTCTTTGCCGATCGAACAGTAAGAGCACGTGACATACTATCACATGTCAATGTGAAGGCAAATCCACCCAATTAGGTAAATTAGTGAACATATCGTTTCTGCGAAAACTACTATCATTAAGTTGATTACATTTATTCCACACAAGCTTTTTTAGAGACGTTCAAATAAATGCGGCACGGTTGTGGCGCCGCCCCTTTTTGGGGCCGTTGCTGCGGTAACAATCTTTATTGCCCCGAGGTTTAACCAAGAGAACAGCGTTTTTGAAGATGCCAACACAACCCAATGACATTTTGCGACATCCACAACGTCAACGACAGCAACGGCAACTAAACGAAATGGCGAGACTGAATGTCAAAAGCAGCGACGATGAATCGCCGGACACCGGATATGTTGTCAAAGGTACTGGAAAGGGAAAAGCGGCTACGGGCAAACAGGGATCACAACGCGTGACTTCTACATCAAACAGAAATTCTGGATCCTCGAGAAATAGAGCTGGTACCAAGACCGAAGACGAGGAGTCTTTATCTGGAAAAGCAACGACGAAACCAAAGAAGAGAATACTCAAACCAAAAGTTGAGAATCCCCTTCTCCGACCCCTCACCAATTCCCGGACTACCTCGACAACTACGGCCTCTGAGGTTGCGGCGAGAAGACCAAAGAGCGCGGCTTTAATAGAAAAGCGAGATTCATTTGAGCGTCCTCGGAGGAAGGAGAAAGAACGAGTTATTATTGAGATCAGTGAGAGCGAGGAGGACACTGATCTTGGAGGCTTTATTGTTAGTGATGATTATGTTGATAGTACATTTTGCGAAGAGGAGGAAGTTGGAATAATTGAAGATGATGAGGAAGAGAGTTTTGTTGAAAAGAAGAGAGAACCGCCGAGAAGTGTTAGAAGATTGGTTCGGGGAAGGAGAGAAAGGACTCCTGAAAATGATTTAGAGAATTTGAATGATTCGCCACCCAGGAATCTCAAGACGGAGAAGAGAGAGCTGGATCTCGAGTTAGGCATGAAAAATCTCGGAATTGGCTCCAAAGGGGAAATTTTCCGTGGTTCTTCAAAGGGTACTTCAGGCGACGTGACATTATCGAAATCGAAGGCTACACAAGAAGCCACAAAGTCCGAGAAACCGAAAAGGGAGAACTCAAATGCAAATCCGACAGACCCTCTTCTCGTTATGGATTCCGAAGATGAGAGCGAGCTAGATTTGGGATGGAGAATGAAGACGCTAGCTATTACCAAGGATGAAGAGAAGAAATTACCTAAGGAAAAGACCCAGAATCCGAGTTCCATGCCGTCGAAGGAAGCCAGCAAGCCAAAGAAGCCAATATCAGATTCTGATATGGATGATCCGTTTACGCTTCGATAGTAAGTCGAATCATTGGACCTATGATGTCGGTACTAATTTATTCAGCTCCCCATCCCAGAACAAACCTAGAAAAATCACCAAGGAAACTCGTTTTACAACACCCCCTAGCAGTCCAGAGTCGAAATCAGCTTCGCCTTACAAGAAGCCGGCAATTATCCCGGACACGCCCCATCGTCAAAGTTCCGATGCGTTCTGGAATCAAGAGGTGATCAACGACTGGAATGATGAGTATTCGCCCCGAAAGACTATCAAACCAACACCCAAAGCGAAATCAATTGACGATTCTGCAAGACCTCTTCTCCTTCCACCAGCAAAAAAAAGTCTAGCTAAACAAGATCGTCAGATCAAAGACGCTAAAAAGGCATTTTCAGAAAAGAAGCATGCCATTGCAGAAGCATTCCTGAAGGAATTAGACGAGAAGATTACCCAAGGGGAGGTATCAGAACTCGCGAAATCAACAGGAGGAATTAAGATTATCTGGTCAAAAAAGCTGAACACCACTGCCGGTCGAGCAAATTGGAAAAGAGAATCAATAAAGTCGTCCATGGGAGCCCAACCAATCCACAGACATTACGCCAGCATTGAACTTGCCGAGAAAGTCATTGACGATGAAGACCGACTTCTCAATGTTATTGCTCATGAGTTTTGTCATCTTGCGAACTTCATGATCTCCAACATTAAGACGAATCCTCATGGTAAAGAATTCAAAGCCTGGGCCTCAAAATGCTCTGCTATTTTTGGCGATCGTGGAATTGAAGTTACAACGAAGCATTCTTATACAATTGATTACAAGTACATTTGGACATGTGAGCATTGCGGTCTGGAGTTTAAGAGACATAGCAAGAGCATTGACCCAAAGAGACATCAATGTGGAGCTTGCAAGAACAAGCTTGTTCAGACGAAGCCCGTACCGAGAAAAGAAACCCAGGGAGTTAGTGGGTATCAGGCTTTCGTAAAAGAACACATGAAGATCGTGAGGGAGGAAAATCCTGGAAGTCCACAGAAGGAGATCATGGGGCTGGTTGGGAAGAGATACCAGGAGTTTAAAGCTTCGAAACTCGGGGCGGGTGCGGACGGAACGAAAGAGTTGATGTCTAGTAAAGAGAGCACTCCGGTGGACAATGATGACACAGAGTCTGTGGTGCGGAAACTGGATTTCTTGGATTTGACAGACCCTTGAAGCAGCTCCTTATGCTGGTTTGCGGAATGTTTAAATGTAAAGGTGCTGCTAGGAGTAAAGACTTGGCTGGGGAGTTTGGATATACTGTATGTATAAAAGGCCGTCGACTTACTTGGCACAAGGAAAGAAGGAAGCTGAGAAGCTTTTCCGTTTAGAATTGCCAGGGGGTACCTGCTTTGCGTAGAGATATATGCTTTAGACATACTTCTTCTTCTCTTGGTGGTGCGTGAAAACGGATCACAGGCTTGCTGCACCTGCCAACAGCCAACGTTAGGTCCAATCATCTTCCGTGATTTTGAGCGGCTTGGGGTGCTCCAAAAAGACCTGGGAAGCCTTCTCTGCTAAGACGTGATGAGAAACAGAGCAGATGACGCATGGATTATTGATTGAGGCTCAACGGGAATTCCACACTACCTGCTCCTCAAACTTAATAAGTGCTGTGCCTCCACATCCGCCGTCCTACCGAACCGAACTATGTATCTGGATTCAATTGGTGGAGTATCATAATGGATCCGCTTACGATGAGAACTCCGAAATAGTAATTCTGCCTAAAAGAGCCCAATAATATAATTTCTTGCTGTTCTTTGGCTCAAACTTGAGTAAATCCGTTCGCCATGTTTGCCTAATTGGAGCTCAACGTGAGCGTCCAATGGTGTCAAGTAACCTGCATAAGGGCTTATCTCCGACACCGACCAGTTTGTTTCGTTAGTATGGGGGACGGGGTGTCTGGGTATTCGTTACCAACATAGTCGAAATGCGAGGTCTTTGACTCTTCACAGCTAAGGAATATTTTGCTTTTGTGGATGAATACATGTGTTACGATTTGTATGTAGATATGATACCCCTTCTTCCAGTTGCTGGATTAAGAAAGCAATCAATAAATCATTATTGAAAGTGGAGTCTAATTACAAAACTATCCCTGGAGGTCTAAGGGGAAAACACTCCTATGAGTTTCAACATGGTGAGTTAATAATAAATAAATTGTAGGGTCTTTTACGAGGACAGTTAGTCAGTCAATTCTACCCTGAATTTCAACAAGGAGACGCATTAATATCTAGTGTTTAGCCCCTAAATGTAGCGAGTGTGTGTTGTTTTTAGCGATGCTTCTAGTGCGTGTACAGAGTTTAAGCCTCAAGGATATTATTTCGGGATATATTCACTATGGGCTATCTCCTTATTTGACGGGATGTCTATTTTAGAGAGTTTGAATTTCACTACTAAAAACTTCGAGATCTACGTCTTTTTTTCAGCAGTGAATCAATCTCTTGACATGGACACCTTGTCCAACGAGGAGATATCTTTAAAGCTAGATATGGGTTTATGTTTCAGAATGATGGGAGTTTGTTTAGAGCTTTGGGATGAATGTATGTTTGAATTTGTATACTAATATTATAATGGTATAGGGGACATACTTTGGGGATAGGATAGTACTTAATTTATATGTGTTTCCGACTACAGAGGTAGCAGAAGGCGTAGCGCATGGCTGGAAAGAACCGCATGCACATGATCGCGCATGCGATTCAATCCCCGCCTGTTCGGTCCGAGATCGGGCATGGCTTGGCAGGAGTAGCCCACACCAAGGTCGTACCTACAGGATTTGAGGGACGAGAGTAAATAATCCGCGCAAGGCTCTTAAACTGAGATTGCGAAAGCTTGCTTAGTCTCAGTATTGCCTAAAAGACAAAAGTAATTAATAGAAAATAAAGAGAAGGTAATAAGCTACAATATGAGCTACTAGATTGTAATTATATATGGTGGTTGTTGTATTACAATCTGGCGGCCTAGTCGATCTCAGTTTTGCGACGTACGAGTTGAAAATCCTCGCAAGACTCTGGTAGGTACTCGAGTAGGTAGATAGGAAACCAGATTGCGGCCTTGTAGTCGTGGGCGGTTGAGCAGGGGTTGCGGTTGGCCCGTGCGCGCAAGTATGGCAGTGAATGGCATACCAACAACCACCCACCGCTTAGTCATCCAAGTTTCTTCAACTTTTCAACTTTCGCAATTCATCACTTTTTTACAACGAAAAAGATTTTAAGATCACTTCACAACTACACCACCATTTCAAATGACTAGCCCTCTATATTTCCCCGAGGAATTATATAACTCTAAAAGAATATAAAAAAATAATTTATAAAAGGGGTGGTGGCGTATTTTAAAAGTTGGCCTAAAGGTTTTATACCTAAATGAGAGACGGGATTACGATGTACAACAAAACATTTAAGCGTATTACGTGCGGTATCACGTGCTGTGCTGTGAGTGGTTCTGTTGGCCCGTGCGTGCGCGTAAGTGCGGCAGTGAATGGCATACCAACAACCACCTACCCGCTTAGTCATCTAAAGGTTTCTTTAACTTTTTAACTTTACCAATTTATCAATTTTCACAATAGAAAAAGATTATAAGATTACTTTACAACCACACCACCATTTTAAATCACTAGCCCTCTAGATACCCCTAAGAAATCATCTAACTCTATAAGAATATAAAAAAATAATTTATAAAAGGGGTAGTAGTGTATTTTAAAAGTTAGTCTAAAGGTTTTTTACCTAGATGTAAGAGCGCTTTACGATATATAATAAAACTTTTAAACGTATTACGTACGGTGCTATTAGCCTGTGCGTAAGCGTAAGTGCGGTAGTAAATAGTAGTACCAACAACCACCTACCTGCTTAGTCACCTGCTTAGTTATCTAAAGGTTTCTTTAACTTTTTAACTTCCGCTAATTTATCACTTTTTCACACTAAAAAAGATTATAAGATTACTTTACAACTACACCACTATTTTAAATCACTAGCCCTCTAGATATCCCCGAGGAATCATCTAACACTAAAAGAATATAAAAAAATAATTTATAAAAAGGGTGGTAGTGTATTTCAAAAGTTGGTCTAAAGGTTTTCTACCCAAATGAGAGACAGGATTACGATGTGCAACAAAACTTTTGGACATATCACGTGGGACGCTGTGAGTGGTTCGCTTGGGCTGCTTGGTGGGGATGCTGCTTTTTGGGGGAAGGGGATGGGGTTAAGGCGGCATGTGAGAATCGCGCTTTTGAAGTTTTGAAAATTTTGGATTCGGGGTTAACACTTCTTTTTCTTTTTCCCTTCGGGGTTAATGGGTTTGAGAGGTTGGATCGGAATGAAGCCACATCCTAGCCACAGCCACTGCCATGTCTAAGCCACGTTCAAAATCAGTGCCGTGAATACCTATAGGTAGGTACCTATCCCCTCGGCGCATCGTATACTGTGCCTTTGTATTTTGGGGTTTGCGATTGCCTGATTGACCGATCATCTCTACCTATATCAACAAGCATTTATTTAAACATATCTATATAAAAGAAACCAAAAAAGGTAAAAATGAGGCGATCGCGAAAGACGTCTGAACATACAAAAATGTTGCACTAATAGCACTAACCCGAATTGTCGAAGGAAGTGGTGTTGATGGGAGAGACATGGTTTTTTTGACAAGCAAACAAGTGGTGTAAATAACGATGTAATTGATGATTTTTCTAATCTTTACGCTACAGATTCATACGATTTATACACCTTTGAAGAGGGCCTTGAAAGGCTTTTGAAGAGGCGAATATTCTACTGGTTTTGGGCTTCGAATTGATGGATATTCCACTATACAGGTAGAGGGAAATTCCACTCTTTTCATGTTGTATAACGATCAATTCCAAGTTATTCCTTAACATTATGTGTGACGATAATGCGACGATACATCGACGTTAGAACAAGGTATATTACACGGAGACTTAAAGTGAATACGACGAATCTAAAAACCTAAAGGTACATATGATGCGTCGAGGGGATAGTGCAGAGGCATATCGTATTGCGATATGCTATAAGTGAGTGAATATCACCCAGACGCAAGCCCATTATCTTGGCACTGTATATAGTAGCGGTGCACTTACAACACGTTGCTCAGTATGCACATCTAATAGTCTAGTCAAGCACGATACTATTACCTTTGAATCAACAAGACGAATGAATGAACTCTGTAGAGAATCAAGCCAACATATCGTAAAAAGAAGGTATATTATCGTCAAAGCCCCATCATAAATATCGTAAGCACAAAATGGTATATGAAAGAAAACAAAAGAACACGCGAACGTTACGCTGCGAACTCCAAAAACATGACATGCCCATTCCATCGAAGAAAGGAGAACGAGAAGAATGTGGATTCTGAAGTCGAATCTCGAGCCCTTCCCCATCGGACGATGCCAGTCAATCCGTGTAGTCCAAGGAAGCAGATGAGAATAGCTCATCATATCCACAACCTCCTCCTCCCTTCTTCAGCCCGAAACGGCCCAGTAATGAATTTCCGCTCACTACGAGCCAGATCCACCTCCAAATCTCGATATTGCTGAGGGTCAATGCCTAATCCCATATCCCCATGAGTCGAGCGATGTACATCACTTCTTCGATTCATATCATTCCTCGTAACCCGAATGTTATTTGTCGGCGTGTGTACTTGTGAAGGACTCAACAGAGGCTCCATCGGTATCTGGTTCTGGAGTCTACGTGCTCGATCCACTTCCATCAGCAGTGGTTTATTGTCGGTGGGACTGTTGTTAATCTTAGGGAAAAGAGATACTCGACGTGATTGGCGACGTGGAGAGCCTTGAGGTGTGGATTTTGTAGGTGATGATTGGGACTGCGGTTTTGGCTGTACTTGAGAATGGGATCTCGTGGGTGATGGGTATTGTTGTGTTGGGCTTTGATGGTGGGTTGAATAGTTCTGTTGGACATGGTTAGGTGAGCGGGGCGACAAATTTTCGAATGGACGAGGTGGTGGACGCACAGGAGTTGAGGGCAAGGGTTTGGTGGAGATAAATTGCGTGAGTGAGCTGGATGAGGCAGTGCTTTCTGGTGACTCTGATACTGGACTGCGATGAGATGAGGTCCGAATTGAGTATTGATTAGTAGGGGAAGCGAGCTTTGCCTGATCAATTGGCATGGGAGGTGTGATTGGGCTACGCTGTTGTCTCAATGATACTTGAGAGGCTACATTTCGAGGAAGCCGGCGGTGAGTATTTTCGCAGTGTTCGATCCGTTGCCGCAGTTTGAGGTTGTGTTGGATCAAATCGTGGACATTCGCCTCGGCTTCAATTGCGCGCGCCTCCTCGGACGCTGCGTGCGAAAGAAGTCGTTGATTATCGGCTTCTAGTTCTGCAAGGGTCTGCTTTAGACCCCTGATAAAAGAACTTAACTATGATTATGTTAGTTCATATGATATTTCCCGCGAATTTCAACACTTACCGTGATAGAAGAGTCTGGAGTGTCTACTTGATGACCTGGGTAAGCGGATCTCTTTGAGTGAAGAGCAATATGTGAGGTGTCTTCAAGTTCGACAGCAAAAGCACCCGATGATGATTTCGTAGACGAGTTTGGAGACGCAGGGAGCTCATATATCTCTGTGTCGAAGATGGCTTCAACAGCTGACTGTGGGGTGACAGAAATCTCGGTGGAAGGGTGTCTTCGATGTCGAAGCTCAAAGTTCCATCTTCTATTCTTTGGCGTAGCTTGACTAGCTGTGCTCAAGATAGTGCTCACCAGGGAGACCTCACTAGGAGTATGTTGCTTTCTCGCTGAATCATTCGAGTTCTTCTTCTTTTCTTTGACACCACCATCTCGGGAGAACTGTGTTATAATATGTGGTATAACATGTGGTATTGCAATTCGATTGGGCGATTTGTCTTTTGGCGAACCCTCGACCATAGGGCAAAACGACATCTTCACCCAAGAAGCGGCAGCGGAAGTGAGTTTGGTATAAGAAACGCAAGAATATGGCGCGAATTTGGCGCCGATTGTTGTTTACAAACAGGATGAAAGAGGCTGTGATGAGAAAGGTGGCAAGAAAAGTTCCTTCTGGAACGCAGAAACTAGGTAGACATGTGCGAAGGATGTTGGGTCGGATATACGAAGAGGTAGCAACAGGAGAAATTGGACTGTGCTAGACGTGCTGTGTGTGAAAGCAGCATCCTACTGGGTAGAAACGTGTTTCATACTTACCTGGGACATCAGAAGATGGCTGCATAAGTGCTGTCCACCATTATAGAAGATCATAGAAATCCTCCTGATGGGGGGGCGGTAACACAGTCAGCCTACGCAAACTATATCCGAGTACACGCCGTGCATACACTTGTCGCCTGTGAGGACGGCGGACGCGCTTGGCATTCCGATAAGTGCCCCTCCAGTGCCTCCACGCCTCGCAAGGATGGCATTCGCTTAGAGGCAAGAGATTACGTTATCAGACAAAGAGTCGTTTATTTTTTGATATCTTATTTTTTCAGGTGGTATATGGAGGGGCCGAGAGCGAGAAAACCAGAGGGGGCCGTCTAGGTCGCCTTGAGGGAGGCCGAAGCGCCCCTCCACTAGAAACGACGCTGCGACCTACTCATACTGTACATGTTCGCGGAACATGCGAAAAAATGGGGGCGAGACTCCAGATCTCAAGCGCGACCGACAATGACTGGTGGAAAATGGCATGCTGTGTCATAGACTGACTCAACAAACAAAACATAAACAAAACATAAACAAAACCCATGGGCGCTACTCGAGTATTCGTATCTGTAGCCGTGAGTGGCACCATTTTCTGGGTGGACCGTGGATGTGCAAAGAGGCCTGAAAATTAACCAGGCCTGGAAGAGCAACCAAGACCTCGAGCCGCGCAAGAGCTGGAGGGGCTGACTGGGCTGTACCCCTCTCGTCAGGGGAAGGGGTCACCCTAAGCTTCGCCTCCAAACCACTTGACGATTACCAGACCTTGACGATGCGCGTGCAGATGCAAGTATGTACAAACTGGTGCATCCTGCTGCCATTGACATCACAATCTTACCCAGGTCTCGAGAATCCAGCATTCCAGTATTCCAACCGCCCAACGATCAAGTGGGCGTCCACTGTTAGTTGACCGACTCTCCGAGATGGGGATTGCATGCTGTTAAGAAAAGAGACGAATAATATGCCAGAAGGATCAGGTAAATAGTTTCTTTGGTTGAGTAGCTTATGGTATTGGTGATGTTGTTGGTGGAAATGATGAAGCATTCGAGAAGCCCCTACTACCTAAGCGAGCACAAGAGCTCAGACCTGGTGGCATCGGTGGTATCTACCCTCGCGTGCCTCGCTACCTAGGTAGCCGCCCTCGAGCCGCCTAGGTAGGTACTGGAGCAGAGCAGAGGTGGCGAGAGTGCAGGTGGCTACCCCTCCCCTACCTATTTTACCTACCTATTTTACAGGAAACTCCCAAACATCTTCAAACAATTCCATTAGATAGCATTATTAATCTGTACTACCGCATTTTCTGTCTTAACATTGGTTCAGGTAAACCTTCACTAGGTATACTCCCGCTTGGGAACCAAGACGAGAAATCATGAGAATCAAACAAAGCATTAGATTAATGATAGAGCTGTATCCTGGATCGTAGTAACCTGCCAGTTTCCCGAGGTTCCCCAGAAACTGTAACTGAACGTCGGACCCTAGGCTCTAATACCGCTCTATACTAATTTCATACTCATTATGAAGTCAGAATTTCGAGGAACAAACTTGAACTTGAAATCCAAATTAAGAGAATTCTTTCCTCTACATGTCTTTTTCCAAGTATAGTAGCTGATTTGTTCGTGTCGACGTGAGGTGGTTTATTTTTGGAAAGTCTGCATGTCCCCCTGGTGCACTGTACAGCCTTAGCCTCGCGGACCAAAATCCCCGAGGCTCAAACCACTGGTGCACTCCCCCAATCTCCTCAGAAGGAAAGGAAACCAGCCACGACTACTCCCCACCACCCCAGAAATCGTGCGCACAAACAGAGGTCTGCGCCCCAGTACAGCACTTTTCGATATGGAATCATCCAGGATTGGGACTAGAGATGAAAGGGAGAGACGCCAACACCACCGCTCGCACTCTTCGTCATACGACTCGGAGGAGGAACGTCGGCAGCAACGACGCAGAAAGGAACGCGAAACTGCGACTAGGGACAGTGGTCGCGGGGATCAAAGCAGGCGCGACAAAGATCGTGACAGTACCAGCAGAAGGGATAGAGATCGGGATAGAGACAGGAAACGTCGGAGTTCTAGGAGTCCTGATTCCTCGCGAAGGAGGACTGATGATAGAGAGTCTAAGCATCGGCGAACACGGGATCGTTCACCTTCGCACAGAGACAGGAGAGAAAAGGATAGCAGGGGATCAAGAGAAGGCTCTGCGACGCAGTTGAGCAGGAAGAGCAAGGGTCCTCTGCCATCACAAGCTTCCTCCTTTAAACAAAACCTGGATCCCTCGACCGCCCTCGTACCCACAGGTGATGGTGACGCGCCAGAAAAACAAAAACCAAACTTCGCTCCAACTGGTCTTTTGGCAGCAGCATCAAACTCAATCACGCAAGCCGATGGCACGTCAGTTGTTCTCAAGTACCACGAACCAGCCGAGGCGCGCAAGCCACCCGCGAAAGATGAATGGAAATTATTTGTGTTCAAGGGCGCAGATATCTTGGAGACTATTGATCTGAGTAGGAGGAGTTGCTGGCTAGTCGGTCGGGAGATGACGGTGGTGGATATGGCAGCAGAACACCCAAGTATCAGCAAACAGCATGCCGTCATACAATTCCGGTATATTGAAAAGACGAATGAGTATGGGGATAAATTGGGCAAGGTCAAACCGTATCTTATTGATCTTGAATCCGCCAATGGAACCTCTCTGAACAAGGAGGAAATTCCTCCCAGTCGATATCTAGAACTGAGGGACAAGGACATGATTCAATTTGGACACAGCACTAGGGAGTATGTTTTGATGTTATCTCCCAAGATCTAAGTGGATCTAGTCTGTAGTCCATCATGTTTTCGTTTGATTCTCAATCTACGGCTAGTTCGTTTATCCTTGAGGCATTCCTAAGAAACGTTACGCGGACTCGCCAAACCCAGATAGCGAAAAAGAGCCATAGTCCAATTTCAGACAGTCGGTAGGACTCGAGTCCTAAATATTTCTTGCTTCGTTTCTTTCTTGCCTCGACTAGTCTCGTCGGTGGAGATGTCACTTATATCTGAATAGTTCGCCCTGGTTGCACAGCCCCATGCTGTCGCCCTTTCAAGCTCACCGACTGAGGGAACACAAGAACCGTTGAACTCCACTCGACAAAAACACGATACTCGAGTAGGGCTGCTGTCGCCCCAAAGAAACACAAAAATGGCGGAGCAATGCACTAGGTTTCTTGTAGTCGATATTGTTGCTCACCGGATGACAGATGCTCCGGATTTAGAGGAAAATATTAAAGTGAAAGGAATGCGTATTTCGGAAACCATTTCGCCCAGCGAAGGCAACAGTTTACTGCTTGAGACAGAGCCTCAATACGTCAGCTGAGTGGTGAGGAGAAAAGAGTTACCTAGGTAATTCTTTTGTAGAAATGAGTCGACTGGAAGGATACATTATGGCGCAGTTGAGAAGTCGAATGAAAGACTTTTTCTACCAGTGCCCTTGGTGCATATCGCATCAAGTTTTTTCTTTTTTCGCTCTTATATAGTGCATATTACCTTTCTTTCTTTGGTTTAAATAGTACATGTCACAGATTGTGGAGTGTAGTAGTACAGTACAGTACTTCGAGTACGTACGTGGTTATGGTGTACCGTCTCACAGCAGCTGCAGTTCAGTAGTAGGGTACGGAGTAGTCCTCTGTAAGCGCTCACATCTCATACTCTCGTATCGGCGTAAAGTGGTGCGGACCGATCAGAAGCCTAGGGGCTGCAGGTACTGCTCTAAATCTTGCGTCCTCTTTACGGTCACTGGTAGTCAGCGATCATGGTCCCTGGTGGTCCCTGGTGGTCCCAAATCCTGGTGGTCTAGCGATCACTGTGACTTGCTGTGAAGTACGAGGTCACCCGTCACTGGCTCCAACTGCCCTCGCCCTCGCCATCGCCATCAGCTTATTCTTCCCGAAACGTTAAGTCCAACCCCATACTTAGTACTGTACTGTACTGTAGATGCCATAGCCGAGGCCGGTGATTTTAAGCCTTCAGGAGATCTTACAGTACCTATTGATCTACTCGTACCCCTAACCTTATTACGCCACTCCCTGAGGAACCCTTGCTAGTGGGTCGGCCCAGGGCACCTTGAACCTTGAGGTATCCGCACCCGCCTCCACGTTTAAGACAACCTTACCCTGAAAGTCAGTCTAGGTACCTACCCTCGCTACCGTAGTTGCCCTGAAGGCAGGCAGGGCATCACACCTGACTGCACCAACAGGATTAAGACCACCAGGACACCACCACCACCACTCCTCGGTCGTCATTGTCTCTCCTGAACCACACTTACACCCACACCCACACCCATACTACAGGGAAATCCTGCCGTAACTAAATGCGTTCGCGTGGCGCAATGGAACTGTGAAGGTCCTCTACCAGTTCCGTGTGACTAACCCTTGCGCGTGCCACACCCGTCGACCGCGATTCAACTGGCAAGGGCAATCGTTTCCTAGGTAGGCCATGATAGTTCAAGAATCACTCGAAGACTCGGGCGTCTCCAAAACTCCAACTTCACGCCAACTTGCGCCCACTTGACGACTTGACGGCCGCCTTGTAGCAGTGATTTTTGTGTATCATGGTTGGTGTTGTTGGTGCTCATATATAAACCCGATTTCTCGAGTCCTCTGAGTCGAGCAGAGCACATCACATCGCATTCATTCGACAGAAGACTCGCCAAAAACCACAAACAAACATGGTAAGTCCTTGCGAACCCTCTTTGTTTTGGCTGGAGCTTCATATGCATATATCCATATACATATATATCAGATATGCTCTCAAGGCCCTGGGAGTGCCTTGGTATTGAGACGGGAGCTTTGAACTCTGGAGGGGTCCAAAGCTTAAAATACCCCGCATCACCTTGATCATTCTTATTCCCGGTGGTTGAACTATCAAGGGCTCCCGAAATACTGTGTCGTTCATCCCATGTTTTTGATTGACAAGCTCCCCCTTACACAATTTCTTTCTTTTGCGAATCACCTGCACTTCCCTCTTCTTCACGACATTGTTTTGCGGAGCTAACCGATCCTAAACGAAATAACAAAATGCTAACTTAGACGATCAAAAGAGTTCCGCTCTCGAAAATCAACAGGGCTCCGCTATCAAGCTGGAAGATATTACGCGGTTTGGACTCTCCGAAGTATATTCGCACCCTAAGGCGCAAGTCGACATCGTTCTCGTCCACGGACTCAATGGAGATCCCCAAAAGACGTGGACCTCGAAGAATAACAACACCTTCTGGCCAACAGATCTCCTGCCGCTTACGCTGAGGGGGGCGAAGGCGAGGATATTGGTTTATGGATACAATGCGGATGTTACTGATTTTGGAAAACGTGAGAGTGGACCCAGTTCTGAAATGATCTATCAGCATGCGCAAACTCTTCTCGTCACTTTGCCCATGAACCGAGATGAAGCAGGCGCCGAGACTCACCCTATTATATGGATCGCACACAGTTTGGGAGGCATTCTTGTCAAACGAGCTCTAAATCTCTCACACAGTAAGACAGACGATCAGAGATCTATATACATCTCGACATACGGAATCATGTTTCTTGGTACACCACATCTTGGCGCAGAACCAGCGAGTTGGGGTTTGATGCTACAGCGAATGGTTAACACGATAATTCCAAAGAAAGTTCTCCACTCTGATAACCAAATGATCAAGACACTGCAAGCCAACAGTGAGATTTTGCAGGAAATCAACGTCGCATTCCTCGAGATACACCCAAACTTCCAAATCTGCATGGTCCACGAAGGTTTAGAGACCGATATGCATGGCACAAAGGGATTCATTGTTGACAAGACTTCTGCAAGTCCCATGCTTCATGGCGTTACTTATTTTGGCATCGAAGCAACCCACTCTGGGATGTGCAAGTTTGACAGCAGAAATTCTCCCGGTTATGCCAATGTCGCTGGCAGCGTCAAGAAATGGGTCGATGCTTCACTTCCAGTTATTGAAAGGCGTCTAAGAAACGATGAAGAGGATAGATATCGGAACGCGCAACTAAAAGCTTCCGAATTATATTCACCATTTGGAAATCTAGTATGTATCCTCACAAAACCTCTTTGAAATTGCTAACTTTGGTTTAGCAACCTCCAAAACAACCGTCTACAGGCGGCAATACCCCCGGTACGTCACACGTGCATTTTCCACCAGCAGAAAAGCAACGATCTTCCGGTTTCATTGAAGCTCATCCATCATGGAAACCGAGATTTGAATTTGAGGCTGCCGAGTACGAGGATGCGGATGTTGAAATGGCTAGCAGTCGATGAAATTGTTATCAGGTTGTTTATGAAAGGCGTTTGGGTGGCTGTGTTGCACAAGATTGCGTTTATTCCACAATATTACTTTTAGTTGCTAGACTTGGCGGTATCGGGCTGATCTTTTGTCTCTGTAGATCCGGGCTCAGTAGCTAGTTCAACGATCATTATCAAATCAAATGTCAGCATCCCGCCAGAACCAGTGGAGATGCCCGACCAAATCTTTGTGAAACCATCAGGCTTTCGGCCCAATTCGTTATTTGTCGGCCGTGGGACGGAACTTGAACTCTTGCACAAAATGCTTTTTGACAAAGACAGACGATCAAAAGGTTCTTCGTCGGTCCTGATTCAGTGCTTGCCTGGTGGTGGTAAAACTCACCTCGCTAGGGAATATGTCTTCAGCCACCAAAAGGACTACCCTGGCGGGATTTTCTGGACACGCGCTAACAGCTTTGAGGAACTGGCTGCCGCATACTGGGAGATCGCAAAGAAAATAATTTTCAAGGATACTGCCGACAAGAAAGCCTTCTCTCCTGATGACTCGGAACAGTTTATCAAGTTGGTCAAAAGGTGGCTGAACAATCACCAGGAGTGGCTACTGGTCTTTGATGGGATTCATTTTGATGACACGGAACGTCTGATGAAATTTCTTCCTGACCAAAGAAATACTAGCATCATATACACATCAACAGAAAAAGCTGTCGGCGGAGATCATCATTTTAACGACCCTCAAGTAATTAGACTTCCCACTCTTTCCGCGAGAGAAGCTCGGGATCTCTTGCTTTCCGAACTTGGTAAGAAAGAGCCCACTCAAAAGGATCTAGAATATTCGATGGACTTGGTTAGAGCTATGGAGTTCCTCCCAATAGTCATCCACACAGCGGCTCAGAGGCTGAAAATGACAGACGAGCCATTATCGAAATATGCTAAATCTTACGCGTCGGAACCACGATTGCGTGGCTTGGGTACCTATAAAGTCGTTGTTGAACAACTTGAACATATGGGTGCTCGGGAGGCTCTGAATCTCATGCACATTCTTGTATTCTTCAGTCAGCATATTCCTGTTGAGATGGTCTCTCTTGGTAAGTTCATATATCAGTCTTTTCAGCCATCTATTATTCATTACTTACCTGTACTTTTAGGTCTTCGAATACTTGACATCCCAGTCAAAGCATTCGAACCCGTTACGGGCCGCTCTCTTAACAACACTTTCCGATTTTTGAATATGTTTGCTCTCGTAGATCGCAATGAGACACGGGTACATTCGACCCACTCCGTTCAATCGTCCCAGAGCTCCAAAGAAAGTCGAGACATGCTTGCAGAAAACCTCGACGTTATACGACTTCACGGTGTAGTTCAGGGCTTTTTCATCGATACTATGAATGGGAACGAATCCTTGCCTCATTGGCTTTCTCGTGCTGTAGGTGTATTCTGCTGTTCATATGATAGCGCAAGCTCCCGAATTGCCAGTAAAACACACGCCGGGCGAGTCGAAGATTACAGACTATATGAAATCCATGGCAATCGCTTGAAGCAACACGTCGTTAGATTCAAAAAGAGATATCCCATGTTAGGTGAAGCACATCAGTATTTGGACCAGTCTCTTGAAAAGATCAAGATTGAAATTGAGCAAAGAACGCCCGAGTCGTCACAAAATATTGCTGGGGGTGGGCCCAATGCCTTCCAGATCTCTATCTTCGATCGAACAAGCAGCTCTTCTGACACAGGACCAGAGACGCCGGGACTTGATGATGATGATTGTAACCTTAGGCTAGGACCTCGCGCACATTGGTTGGAGCAAGGCCAGCTCGAGTCACCTTCGAGCTTGACACACGATATTGAGTATCAGCGAAACCACCAAATCTATGATACGAGGCCGTACGAAATACCTGATGTTCCAACAAACTCATATCACAACCAGCGTCTGCTTCACCAATCAGAAGGAGGTTACGAAAGCGATATGGAAGGGTCAGTTGCAATGACCTTGCTGCCGTCTCAGCGAACTGTACAACAACTAGCAGAGTCGTCTACAAATTCTGCGAGTGCTGAGTGGATCAAGGTGGAGCGCCGTGCTAGAAGGCCAGAGAGATTGGATCTTCATCAGCATCGAACAATCAGAAGGATGGAAAATCAAAGATATCGTGACCGAACAGGTTCATTTCGAGCAGTAAGCGCCCTCGATCCTCGGACTAGTCACGAGACAGCTCATGGGCATTTCCCAAGCAGCTTGTCACGAGCAGAGTCTCGTGGGAGACTCTCCGGACATTCAAGTGCCGAAGTAGCACTGACTCACATTGCCCAGGCAAGCCCACCACCTGCTCGAGGTAGAGGCAAGATCCGAGACAGGCCGTTATCACAGAGACCAGAACATCGTCGGGTGAGGAGTGGTATTGCATCGTACGCTTCTGCAGTAACTTCTCCGACAAATGATACCATTTCAGGATTGCCAATTCCTCGCCCAATGACAAGAGATACCTCAACAGAGAGTGTTTGCGGTTCTGCAGTAACTTCCTTACAAAGATTTCCATTAGGAGTAACCGAGCCATCCTCGCCCCGCTCACAGTACATACCAATGCCGCCTTATCCACCGTCGCCAGGCGTCAGTTCTGATCCTATTTTAGACAAATTCAGCGACGATTTCGATATACCCATGCGAGATGCCTATCCACGTCAAAATGAGAACATGTTCCATAATACCGACTTTCGTCAAGACACTTTCAAACCCACTTACCCAACCAAAATTTATCCTCGTTTGACTGGACCAATCCCCCTTGAGACTCGCGCTCGTTCATCCTCAGGGCCTTTAAAACGTGATCTTCCTCACGAGTACTCGTACTGGCATTCGCAAGGTTATCCTGCAAATGAAGAGCAGGTCCCGTCTTCAATGTCTCTCTCATCGCCCAATATCAAAGCTACCGATTCTCCTTATTATCCTGGTAGACCCGAGTTCTCATTCTCAAGCACACCAGCACGCTTTGATGGGGGTTATACTTCGCAACCCATGTCTCGCGACCATTCGGGCCAGTCAACGCAGTCAGCTCGATCAAGAAATGGAGTAAACACGGGAGTGGGTCACCGTCGAAAGCCGAGTGTAGCTGAAACGGAACCGATGCCATCTCTTCCAACGTTCAGTCCTACCATTCCACCTAATAGCTACAGACTCTATCAGCAGAACACGGACCCAGAAGTAACTCATATGAGAGATGATAGAGGAAGATCTCCTGGATATCCGGTGATGAAGAGTCCTCGACTCGGGTATGCAGGTCTTGTATCTGGGGAGAGCCAGGAAAGCCTAGAGCGGTGGGATGGAAGTTCCGAGAAGTAAGTTGTGGATACTTCTCTCTCCATCAGTCGAGTATTCTCATTGACAACTCCATTCCTATCCTTACGACTACTAACAAAACACCAGTCTCCCTCCACCACGACGAGCTTTCAATCCAAGAACCCCAGCTTTTACCCCCTCAATCGCACAACCACAACCAAGACCTCCAGCCCTCGTCTCTGCAAGAGCGCACTCTACAACAGCCGTCCCTCCTCCAAAACGCAATTCCTTGACGCTGGACCATGGACCGTATAGCGCGCCACAATCCAAAATCCACTCCCCGAATCCGAATTACATATCGTCACACACCTCACCTCATCCCTTGCAAAACTGGCGGTTCCCTCCTCCCCTTCCTAGTCCACCGAGACGGTACAAACCGACTGCTTCGCCGCCCAGGCATTTGAGGAGCTTCACGACGCATGAGGAACCGGATGGGATGGGTGTGGGTATGGTGAGAGGGGGTGGTGGGAGTGGGAGCGGAAGTGGGGGCGTGATGGTTGGAGATGGGAAGGTGATTGGATTTGGAGATTTTCCAGAGAAGGTTGATATTGAAGGCGCGAGACAAAGGGTGGAGAGGACTTGGGTTGAACGGAAGGAGAGTGGGATGCGGGAGGCGACCTCGCGTGGGAAGAGTGTGGGGCTTGGGTTAGAGTTTAGAGAGGGGGAGAGGGGATGAATGGTATCTCGCTGTGGGGTTTTGTAAGAGCTGGAAGGGGTAAGTGTTTGCTTTAAGAGAGAGAGAGAGAATTGACTTCCCGAAGGAGGGGACTTGGGCAGGAGTTTTTGATACCCACATTGACCGTTCGAACACAGGAAGAGAGAGATGAAGATTTGCTTTTTGTATCATAAAGTTTAGAGTAGAGGGGGTGTTGGGACCGCATTTTTGCATCTTGCATTTGCATAGCCGTTTTCATTTGGGGGGGATTGTTTGGTTTTCTGCTGGACAGGGAAAGGGAAAATGCATGCGTGGATCATGTGCACATCGGGTATACCATTTGTATTAGTATAATTTTTCTTCTTGTTCTTATTTTTCAAGTTGGGACTAGGTTAGGGATCAGAGATGGGATGACTGCTGAAATGCTGATTGCTGGATGTTGAATGGGTGGGTATGGACTTGCTTTGCTTATAGGAGGGCTTAATAGTATATATAATGGGACGTTTGAACAAGAGAGTGTGTTTGGAGTACATAATAAAATTGCATACTCGTCATATCTGCTTATTGCGTGAGGTGGTTATACTCAATATTTACGAATCTTGGATCCATTTGACGTTGTTTATTTCTCGGTTAGATCCTGTTCGGATCACGTGAAGGGTCTCTCTTATTTTAAACACCTGCTAGGGATTCGCCCCCTCCCTCTTTTGGATTTTGGGTGAATTTTTTGTGATTTGTAGTTTGGTATTTATTTGTTTTTACTGGTATCTAGGTTTCGTGGGTAATGACCAGACAGATCTATTTTTCTTTTTTTCAAGTGAGAGTTTAAGAAATATAAATTATCGGGGAGTAATCATGTGAATTGATATTGTAGAAATGAAGAATGAAGATGCTGGAAGAGATCTTTTTTCTGGTAGTGAATCTGTAGGGCTATTTAAGAAGGTTGATGATGGATGCAGGAATTAGTTAGGCACTATCGTAGTTCCAACCTATCTTTTTTAGCCCCTACAGATTATTGAATGGTGAAAGGTTGCAACAACATCTTCTCAGCTCAAGCCTGCGAGGTATATCCTGTCTTTTCTTGAGAGTTGGATTCTACTCTTTTGTAATTCTGTACATAGCGAGCGGATTTTGAATGATTCTATCCGCAAGAAAAAAAAACTAAGTCAAAACCTCGAGCTGACAGTGTATGACGATATTTATCAGTCGAGGCAAGAATGTGACGCAACCACGCAACCAGCTGAATCCGACAATTCAGCCAGACATAAAATACCATGAATTTCAGCCCCAAGACTTTCTCAGAAAGTCTTGATATCATTCGTCGGAAGTAGTTTTGGGAGAATCCTCCAGCACTCCATCCGCTCTCACACCCATTAATTCTTGTAACCAAACCATGAAAGAAACCCGTCCTATTACAAGTTCTTTCATTATAAGGCATTATTACATTGACAACACGGAGAATTCCTTGGGAACCGAAGAAAACGTTGATATAATCCCGAAAACCACGGGGGATCTAGCGGAATCAAGATCAGGAATTTGCTGTACGGGTGGTGACTTTACAGAGAAGCTGGTCACGATATCTATATCTGATGTTAATGACAAAGCCACGATGCAACATTTGACACAGAATAACGACGAAAAAACATGTGGTTCTCAGAGATCAAAGAAAGCAGATGGTAACACCACCGAAAACGGGGTTGCGAACGAGGAATCGAAACTTCTCAATGGAACCCCACCACTTTCACCCGAAGAGGTTCGAATACTTGTACCTCCATACCCATGGTCACCATGGGGAATTTCCATCATCTTTTTCTTCCTCGCGTGGATTGTGCCACATTACATCTGTGGGTTTGGGGTCAGTAATCGTTCTATGAATTACATATCCCTACATACATACATACATGCTAACTAAGGACAGATGTTCTGGGCTCTCTTCTTCAATTCCTTTCCCATAGCCCGTACCCTCTTCGATGGCCGATTTCTCAACTACGTAAACCTTATTCCAGGATCAATCTTCGTGATTCAATGCTGGACCAGGTTCACGTACCTCTTTTATCTAGAGACGAAGGAGAAGAAACAATTGATGTATTCCAAAGCCATGGTATTCTCCGAACCTGACATCAACGACGACATGGAGAAGGGATCAAGGAGATGGATTTCGGCTCTTGATTCTCATGGTAGGATAAGGAGGGAGGTCGATGATGCGACCGATATTCTTCGTCGAGATCAGTGTACCTGGATTGTTTTCATGGGGATTCTCATTTCGACTGTGATGTTGGTGGTTTTTGTTCCGGTGGCTCGGATTCTGGATCGGTTTCATCATCCTGATGATGGGCTTTGGTTGACGGTGGAATTTGCGTTTCAGAAATATCGGAATGTGTCGGATGCTCAGTTGGCGCGTTGGCAGGAATAGAGAGGAATTATGGGAACGGATAAGGTTTATTGGCTTCTTGTTATATTATCTATCACTTATATCTATGTTGTTTGCTGTAAACCCGTATTAGTCCATGTGTATCTGGGTAGACTAGCAGGAAACAATGTCGATGATAACCATAGAGGGAAAGCCCCTATTTCTATAACTGTTGTGATTTTACGACGGTCGTAGAACGGTTGTAGAAGTTTACAACGATTTTACAATCGTTAACACTCCTTTAACGGTAGTAAATCGGATTTTCAAAAGGGGGTTTCTCTCTAAGGAACATTTAACCACTTTAGCGTTGTGTTTACTTTCCTCGCGGTTAGCATTCAAAGCCGCAGAAGCCCGTAAATTTCAACACGGTGATTAAGCAACGGACCTCGCTGAAGGAAAATATCTTGAATACGCTAGACTGTGGATCTTATCCAATACATTGGCAAATCTATTCAAATTTATTCAAATTTATTCAAATTTATTCAAAAGTCATTAATAGAAGGTTGATCTTGTTAACATATTGTTCCTACTGTACAGTACCTAGGTAGGTAGCTGCAGGTTCTCAGGCGCAAAGTCTCCTATACCTATAAGGTGTCGAGTCCTCTAGGTGGCGAGAGCTGGGTGGGAGCCGGGTGTACTGTTTATAGGGAAGGGACATTTGTGGCCGCCTGTCCCGAGCTCGAAGTCTGTCGAGGTGTCAACGGTCAACCTAAGGTTAGATTGAGGCCAACCTGCAGAATCTGTACTTGAGGAGGTCAACCAAGGAAGGCACGACCTCAAGTGGTCGAGCATCTCCAGCGAGTCGAGCCAGTCTTGTGTACAGGTAGTCAAGACAGAGACAGGATCGGGACGGGAATCAAGATCGAGGTCAAGGTCAGGTTCGGGAGTTGCGATTGCTTCCATTTGCTCCTTCCCTCATGCTACCTAATGCCAAGACCAAAGAAGACCCAGAGGGAAGGCACGCTGTCTCCTCTAAAGTATAACCCCCCCCCTCCCCCCCCTCGCCTTTCCCCCATATATACGATTTTTCACCATCGAAATCAAATAGCGGGGGGCGTGTAACCTGTGCCTGCTGTTGTTCCCCATCATCACAACATCGTATAGTAGCTACTTTGAGTATCAGATTTGTTGCAGCGGTTTACAATGACCAAGAGCCAGAAAGAAGAGAACGTCTTAGGCCCATCAAAAAGTGTTTATTCCCATCAGAGACAATATTGGCCGTCCGTTTTAAGAAAAGTTGGACATTCACAAAGCGACGTAGTCAATAATATAGCTACCAGGATGTTCTTTATGCTTACGTCTTTAGGAGTACCGTAGTAAATCGAACCTATCAAGTAAGTATGGTAGTGTGTATAGATAGAGTATCAACAGTTGGAAAGTAATCATATTAAGAGTAGTAACCACCATTTATTAATATGATTTTTGGTTCTAATTATAGAGCTTAATAAGACCTCAAGTGAAGTATATTTAGTGCTGCTTTTTTTTCAGTACACAGGATACGGGTAGAACTGATCTAGCTAAAGTATATATAATAAGAGTGAATATGAATAGTATATTAAGTGAATGTAATACAATGCTATAAAGAAATAGTGAATAAGATATAGGTTAAATGGTATATAAAGTGAATATATAAATTAAGAGTGAATTAAATAGTATAAAAAATAGTGGATAATATATAGAGTGAATAGAATAATATCAGGAGTGAATTAAGATTATATCTATAAATAGTGAACAAAATATAGAGTGAATAGATAAGTAACGAGTAAAGAAGAGTAGTATATGGAGTGAATAATATACTATATAGATAGTGAATAGGCGGTAGAGTGAATTAGGAAACCCACTATTCTCACTTCTTACATATTCTCACCTCTTGCCTGTCTTCACCTCTCGTCTATCTCCACTTCTTTCACCTCTCGTCTATCTCCACTTCTTATATGTCCTCACCTCTCCCCTGTCTTCACTTCTTCACTTCTCACATTCTCACTACCTCACTACCTCACTACTTCACTATCCTCACCTCTTCACTTTTCACTACATCACTATCCTCACTTCTTCACCTCTTCCCTGTCTTCACTTCTTCACTTCTCACTACATCACTATCCGCACATCTCACCTATCTTGACTTCTCGCCTGTCTTCACTTCTCACCATCCTCACATTCTCACTACCTCACTACCTCACTACCTCACTTCCTCACTACCTCACTTCCTCACTACCTCACTTCCTCACTTCCTCACTTCCTCACTTCCTCACTTCCTCACTTCCTCACTACCTCACTTCCTCACTTCCTCACTTCCTCACTTCCTCACTTCCTCACTTCTTCACTATCCTCACTATCCTCACTTCTTCACTATCCTCACTTCTTATCTAGAAGAGGTGAAGTGTGTCGAAGGAGAAGATTATCATAGGTGAAGTATGCCATAGGTGAAGTATGTCAAAAGTGAAGCACGTAGAAAGTGAAGTATACATAGAGTGAGGTACGTCAAAGGTGAAGTATATAGAAAGTGAAGTGAGGTATATCTAAAGTAAAGTATGTCTATAGAAAGTGATGGATGTTAAAGGTGAAGTATGTCGAAGGTGAAGTACGTTAAAAGTAAAGCACGTTAAAAGTAAAGTATATGTAAACTGAAGGTTGTAACAAAGTGAAGTTTGTAATATAGTGAAATTTGTCAAAGGTGAAAATTACTAAAACATGTTAAAGGTAAAGGATATCTAAAGTGAAGTATGTCAAAGGTGAAGTATATTAAGTGAAGAATTTCGAAAGTGAGGTAGGTTAAAAGTGAGGTATGCCTAAGGTGAAGTACGTCTAAAGTGAGGTATACTGAAAACATGTTAAAGGTGAAGCTCGTCAAACAAAGGTGAAGCTCGTCAAACAAAGGTGAAGTATGTCGGAAGTGAAGTATGTCTAAAGTGAAGTATATAAAAAGTGAAGTATGTAAAAAGAGAAGTATGCCTAAAGTTAAGTATGCCTAAAGTGAAGTATGTCTAAAGTGAAGTATGTCGAAGGTAAAGTGCGTCCGAAGTGAGGTATATCTAAAATGAGGTATGTCTAAAGTGAAGTATGTCAAAGGTGAAGTATGTCAAAAGTGAATTATGTGATAAGTGAAGTACGCCTAAGGTGAAGACAAGCTAGAAGTGAGTACAAACAAGAAGTGAAGTCAAGCTAGAAGTGAGGACAGGCTAGAAGTAAAGACAAGCTAGAAGTGAAGTTAAGCTAGAAGTGAAGATATACTAGAAGTGAAGACAAGCTAGAAGTGAGGACAGGCAAGAAGTGAAGTTAAGCTAAGTGAGAACAGGCTAGAAGTAAAGGCATAAGAGAAAAGTAAGGATAGATGAGAGGTGATAACAGGCGAGAGGTGATGACAGGCGAGAAGTGAAGACAGGCGAGAAGTGAAGACACATAAGATTTAAGTATAGTGTCAAGGGTGGGAAATAGAGTAGATTGTCCGCAAGGAGAGAAGGACAGAACTCCTCGCGGTGGAACTAACTAAATAGCTACGGAACCTAGAATACCCCGTATTTGCAATAGCACTATTCACTTTCGCTTACCCAGCACTTGTAAGCAATACCCCTTATTCACTCTCGCTTATACCCCGCACTTTACCCCTATTCACCACTCCTCGCGGTGGAACTAACTAAATAGCTACGGAACCCAGAATACCCCGCATTTGCAATAGCACTATTCACTTTCGCTTACCCCGCACTTGCAAGCAATACCCCTTATTCACTCTCGCTTATACCCCGCACTTTACCCCTATTCACTTAAGCGACTAACATGTGCAAATCCATTCACCATAAAACTCGAAATCGAACCTTCACATAAGGCCCCCCCTTATACTAAAACTCTACTACTTCGAAGTAGCTCGAGCAGCGTTTAGTTCCTCGGAAGTAGGCTGTAACTTATCGGGAAAAGAACGATAGAATAAAGCGCGAGATATAGACCCTGAAAAAACGTTTTCAAGAGGTTCCTAGGTACTCTCGTCGTAACCCCGCCACTATACAAGATACTAAAATTGGCCGTCCTAACGCCTAGAGTCGGCGATTTTATCGATTGCCTAGAGCTCTTGACCACTATTATTAAGTGCCACTGGCATCGCTGGCGGATTAGATTAGCTAGGAAGCGGAGTGCCCGCCGAGGGACGTAGTAAATTGGTGTAAAAGACTGGGTGGATAGCCTTAAGTTCGACTGGCAAGTCTAGCTTATAAGCGTGCGAGTTAATTTTTTATAAAACGCGGAACGGACTAATAAACTTGGCGTCAAACTTCGGAATAGGACGCGTAGATAGGATGTTCTTAGTACTTAATAGTACTAAATCACCTACTCGATAGTCAGGAGCAGGGGTTCTCGAATTATTAGCTGAGGACTCCATAGAGTCTCGAGCAGCTAGTAGGTTAGTTCGAAGCAATTCGAGGATTTCTTGTATTTTTTGTACGAACTGCGTGCTAGCTAGTTCTTTTAGTAACAAAGAATCTAGGTCTCTTAGTAGTAAAAAGCTTAGCCGAGGATGGTAACCGTAGTTCGTAAAGAAGGGGGACATTCTAGTAGAGCTGTTTATAACATTCCTTATAGTAAATTCTACAGTTTACAAACACATCTTTTTTATCGAATCAGGTTTTTTGTTCTAAACGACCTGATTACTTCTTCTGTACACTAAAGCGTATATTTCCTTTCGTGGGGATGTACTCCCGAGGCGCCACCCTCTCCCCTACCCCCTA